>CAUYTI010079289.1:0-34223 GCA_963575145.1 Galago senegalensis | reverse complement strand
CGCCTCCCAAGTAGCTGGGACCACAGGCGCCCGCCACAACGCCTGGCTATTTTTTGGTTGCAGCCGTCATTGTTGTTTGGCGGGTCTGGGCTGGGGATTTGAACCTGCCACCTTAGGTGTATGTGGCTGGCGCCTTAGCCGGTTGAGCTATAGGCGCCGAGCCTAAGAATATTCTTAATCTTTCCTTTAAAGAAGAATTTCTTCGAGGCTTCTTCCAAATCATATATAATTTACCTGACATAAAGTGCTTAGTATTTAATAGGGTTAATTGACCTCACTCAGTAACACATAGAAAATAGGGCTCTCTTAAAACCCGATCCAACTGCAAAGTTTAACATAGAAAATCAACTCCCATTTCAGGATATGGTAGAATAGCTTAGAGGACACTAGTGTGGCCCCTGAGAAAACACAGAAAAAGTTGTATGAGATACAGAAAAAGCTGTATGAGTTACACAAGACATTTACTCAAAGGCATCAAAGATCTCCTGAAGCAACCAGGATTACATGGCAATTACATGGAAGCCAAGACTGAGGATTAAGGGGAAGAGACAACCATGGAGAGAACAGCTGAGACCCTTTATTCTCAAATGTTTCAAATGTACATGGATATTTGCCAAACTTAACCATATTCTGAGTCATAAAAAGTCTCAACAAAGTTAAAAAGACTGGAATCATTAACAGTATGCTTTTGACTACAATTGAATTCATTTAGAAATTTATGTGAATTCCTACAGCAAATAAACAAAAAAACAACAAAACACGGATAATTATAAAGGAAATATAAAATATTTTAAAAATATTTATAATGAAGAAATAACTTACTGAAAATATGGGATGCAGCTGAATATTTAATCAGTGGAAACTATATCCTTAAATGTAATTATAAGGAAAGAAAAATGCTGAAAAGCAATTCTTTAAGTTTTAATCCCAAGAATCTGGGAAAAAGCCGGGCATGGTGGCTCACGCCTGTAATACCAACCCTTGGGAGGCTGAGGCAGGTAGATTGCTTGAGCTCATAGGTTTGAGACCAGCCTGAACCAGAGCAAGACCGCATCTCTAAAAATAGCCAGGTGCTGTGGTGGGCACCTGTAGTCCCGGCTACTTGGGAGGCTGAGGCAAGAGAATCACCTAAGCCCAGGAGCTAGAGGTTGCTGTGAGCTGTGATGCCACAGCACTCTACCCAGGGAGACAAAGTGAGACTCTGTCTCAAAAATAATAATAATAAAATAAAATAATGAAAACCTATAAAGGCCAATGATTAAAAAAGGAGAACATACACAAATTACAGAACTAGGAATAAATAATAAATCTTACAGGCATAAAGAATATATTAAGGGACTGATGTAAACCTTATGCCATGAAATTTGATAGTTTGGAAAAAATCCTTTGAAAAACAGAGCTTACAAAATCTGAATTATGTGCATGTGCATATGCATATACATATACATATATTTCTTTAGCACAAATAAAGAAATCTATTATTGAAAACCTTCCCATGAAGAAAAACTCAAGCCCAGAAAGCATCATCAGTGAAGTCTCCCCAAACTGTGAGGAACAAGTATCACTGATTATGAGACCAGAATAATCTAGATAACAAAATACAAAAAGACCCTATAGGAAAATTACAAAACAATTTCTCTCTGGAAAATAGATCCTGTACCACATAACAGCAAGTCAAATCTAGTTACCTACTTAAGTAGATTTTATTATAGGAACTCAAGGGTAGTGTAACATTTGAAAATCAATTCATGCAATTTACTTTATTAACAGACAAAAGAAAAAGTGATATAGGCATTTTAATAGATGCAGAAAAAGCTTCTGATAAAATTCAACACTCATTCACGATAGCAACAAGGAATAAAGGGAATGTCGTTAATCTGACGAGTTTTTACAAAAACAAAACAAAACAAAAAGTTTATAGCAAGCACCATACTTAATGGTGAATTTATTAAAAGCTCTCTTCCTAAGATTGGCACTGAAATAAGGATGACTATTACCGGGAGTTCCTGGGTTAAAGTTGTGATAGATTCTGTAGGTTTGTTCTTAAGTTGAATTTGTACGCAAGTTAGAACAGGTACATTCACTTATTGCCTGTAATAGCCTCCATTTATAAGTTCGATGCTTGTAACTCGGGGACTGCCTGTACTATCATTTCTGTTCAGCATGTTAGATCTTAGTTAGTGTAATAAGGCAAGAAAAACTTAAAAAATATTTGTAATTCTATACCTTACTAATAACCATAATAAAAAAAAAAACTCTTGTGAATCAAAAAATTAGAAAAGATGACTGATGGACTGTTAGTTAAGGGGCAATATTCGGAGGAATATACATAAATGAAAAGAAGTGTCAGGCTTCGGGAAGAGCCTGATCCATTGGCTCAGTTTTTTTTTAGTCTCTCTACCTTCTGTAGTGTTAATGTCACTGAAAGGCAAGCTCTCATGTGGTGAAAAGGTGGCTGTCATCAGGTCCAGTAGCTCCATACTTTTTCAGCCAAAGAGAGAGAGGGGGAGAGAAAGAGAGAAAGGGAGAAAGAGATATTGAGATCGTTTCAGTATTACAAGCAAAAGCCTTGAGTTTTACTCTGGTTTGGCTGTTAGAGACCACATTTTCACCTCTTAGCAAGTCACAGGCTTTCTTCTTAATTAGTTTACTTTCTTGACAAGGCCAGGGAGGCAGGTTGCTCTGATTAACTTGAATTGATCCTATGTTCCATCTCCTGAATCTAGAGTTGAAACTGAAGGTCCTGTATCTACATGGATCTTTAAAGAGGCATAGGAGTTGTTGGAAAGAGGGTAATGCAGAGATTCCCAAACTTCCTCTGTTCACAGTGGTTTTAGTGCCTCAATAATTTTTTCATGTTGCCCCTGGGTCAAGAGAAACATCAAAGAAGCCCTTTCTTATTCTTTTATTGAGTAGTCAGGTTCAAACAACTTAATGATAGTAGTTCATTTCAGTATCCAACAAACATCATAGTGTTTCTCTTGAAAATTTAAAATATCCCACAGTGCTTCCGTGTGTTCTCTGCAGTGCCCCAGGGCACCTCAGTGCACAATTTGGGAACTGTCAGGGTAATAGCTGATGTGGAGGCAACCACAGTTATCCACTGATGTCCAAGTCAACAATCAAGAAAGAAAAATCAAGACAATTATTCAGGAACAAAGGACATAAGCTCTTATAAAGGAGAAACTAAGGAAACATAGTCGCAGACACCATTTTCAACATCACATTTTTAATATCCAATACCTTGAACAAGACCAAAGAATATTGAGGAAGACTGGGGGGTGAGGTAAGTGGCAGAAAATAGCTAATAAACATTCAACCCTGCCAGATCCCTTCAAACCAAGAGCATTGACAGATAGTTTTTCCTGTGTTTGCATCCGAAGACTTTGGTTTTCTTCTATACTAGCTCCTATGCAGATCAGAACTCTGAACCAAGATAATTAAGCCACTTTGTAGATGTGGGATCAAATCAAAAAAATAATTAAATTACAAGTAAGAACATTCAGAAGGTAAAAATGTAGAGAAAAAAATAACAGACAATATTTAGTAGCTCCTTTTTTAAAGGCTATGGTTTTTTAATATAAAAACTCTGCTATAGCATATTAACATAATCCCGATTTCCATAGCTCTTTCTGTCATTTGCTAACACAGTGTCTTAGTTCTCTATGGACCTACCCAGTGTTTCTGGGAGTTCCCAAAGACTGTCTCTCACATGAGCTCTCAAACAAATCTAGTCAATTTTCGCCAAGAATTCAGAGTGAAAGAAGAGAATTCACCATCATGGTAGTTTAATCCCTTTTTGCTCTGTGTGCCCCTCCACTGGTTATTGCCACATCCGGTGGTTGCTGCTGTGCCCCCCAGGAATAGCCAGGCACATTAGGCATCACCATATTATATGTGGGAAGTATGAGTGGACACTGTTGTCATTTCCTCCAGGTGCCATCTTGTTCACAATATACAGTTACATGGTTTTCCATGAGAAGAGATAAAGAGTGATTCTTTTTTCTATTGTGTGCTATAGTCTCATGGATAGAAACCAAGAAAGTTATTTTTGTGTCCCAATAATTTATGGGGATTTTAGTGAAATGGTTTGTATCTGCTAGGGTCCAGGCAAGAGACAGAAACTGCTCCAGTTATTTGAACTAACAGAATATCACATAAAGAATTTCTGTGATGGTCTGAAGGTCTGCGTCCCCCACCAAAGATCATATGTTGAAACCTAATCACCAATGTGATGGTCTCAGGAGGTAAGGGCCTTTGGGACATGATTAGTTCAAAAGCGCAATGCCCTTATGAATGCAATTAATGACCTCATCAAAGAGGCCCCAGAGAGCTTCCTCATCCTTTCCACCATGCGAGGACAGAGTGAGAAGTCATCATCTATGAACTAGAAAGTGGACCTTCACCAGACACTAAATCTGCTGGCACCTTGATCACAGACTTTCTAGCCTCCAGACTTATGCAAAATAAATTTCTGCTGCTTTTAAGCTACCTAAGCTTCTATAAGTTTATGGCATTTGGTTGAAGCAGCCTCCCAGCCTTCTGGGTTCCCTATAGCATCCCCTTTACCCCTCCCTGGTAGAGCCTAACCAGGAGCCAGCCTGCAAAGCAGAGGCTAGAAGGGTAGGTTTGGTGCTTAATAATTAGAACATGGTTAATTTTGTTTATTTACTTGAAGATCTGACACCTATGTATTAGAACTTAAGTTCACAGAGACCTAGGGTTGAGAGTAACAAATCATACACTGTATTTAATATTTCCCCTCTCTCAATAGCCAAGCTTTGAGTTACTGAGGCAACTTCCCTATCTAACTCTCTCTCTCTTTCAGATTCTCTTCTCTACAGATTCTTTCCCAGGTGCCTTTTCAATCATTCATGCAAATAGACTTCTGTAGCGCCCACTGCACCTGTTCCCAGAAGCATCAGCCCTCCTATGAAAGACACACCAGCTTGGGTTTGGAACCTCTCTCACATTAACATACTGGGGAGTGCTGCTTTATGAATCCTACAAGAGTTAATAGTACTGAATTAGTTTGTGTTCCTTCTCATCCATGAAACAATTTCAGCTTTAGATTTTATAAAATTAGATCATCTCATCGGAGTGGTATGAGGACATAAATGGAATTAAATGGATTTGAGAGAGATAAAGGATATAGTATTTTTAGGCATTGGGGATCAATTGGGAGTGAGGGGTAAGAAAGAGAAATCAAGGTTCACACACAGATTTCTGACTTGAAAAATAGGATATGTCTTGGTGTCATTCACAAAAAAGAGAACCCTGCAGCAGAAACATATCTCAGTCTTAGGCATGTTGAATGTAAGTTCTGGGAGAACATCTTAGTGAATATGCCAAGTAAAGACAGATGCAAAGGTCAGGAGAGAAATTAAATTTTTGAGTAATCAGCATGTAGGTAGAATCAAAATTGTGTCAATATATGAGATCACCCAGAAGAAAAGTTATGCCGTGTATAAGAGAAGCTGGCCATAGACAATACCCTGAAAGATAGGAGCCCAAGTGCCCATCAACCCATGAATGGATTAATAAATTGTGGTATATGTATACCATGGAATACTATGCAGCCTTAAAAATGGAGACTTTAACTCTTTTATGTTTACATGGATGGAGCTGGAAAATATTCTTCTTAGTAAAGTATCTCAAGAATGGAAGAAAAAGTATCCAATGTACTCAATACTTTTATGAAACAAATTTATAATTACTCACATTTTCTTATGAAAGATCACAACTATAGCCTAGGATAAAGGAGAAAAGGGGAGGGGGACAGTAAGGGAAGGGGAGTAGTTCAATAAAGGGAGGGTAAATGGTGTGACCACACATATGGAGCATACTGTAAGGATACAAGTCAAATCTACCAAGTATAGAACAAATGTCTTAACATGATAATTAAGTAAATGAGATGAAAGCTATATTAATTAGTTTGATATAACCATTCCAAATTATCTAAAAAAATCAACACATTGTAGCCCACAAAAATATAAATGTATTCATGATCTATGATGTGTATATGACTTAATAAAAGGAAAAAAGATAGAAAAATTTAATAAACCAAAAGTTTAAAAAATGAGCCCAGACCAAGCACTCTGAACTAATCAATGGGGGAGTTAGCAGGAAATATGGGAAGCTATGGTGTTTCATTTTCCACGAGGAGTAAGGTGATCACGGATGTGAAGTGTCATGATACCTACTTAAGATCTCCCACAGCAGTGGTTTGTTAAATGTGGTTCCATGTTAGCAACATCAGCATCATCTGATAACTAGTTAGAAATACAAATTCTTGGTCTTCACCCCAGTCCTACTGAGTCAGAGATTCTGGGCATGAGGCACTGTGATCTGAATGTTAATAAGTCTTCCAAGTGATTCTGAGGTGCATGCTAAAGTTTGAGAACCATTGCTCAATGATATGGTTTTCACTTGTAAGGAACTGAGCAGGAAGCAGCGGGAGTGGTGGGGTGGTTATATTGAAGCCTCAACCCTAGAAATTCTGACTCAGTTGGTCTGGAGAGGGGCCCATACATGAGTATTAAAAACAAACAAACAAAAAATTGAAAACCTCTAAGTCTGCAGCCAAAATTAGAACCATTGTTTAATGGCAACTGTTCATCACTGTGTACTGTCACTAAAATGATGAGATGTAAACAAACAAACAAACAAAGTTTAGAGATACCACTTACTATGGTCTGAATGTGCCTCTCCAAGATTCATGTTTGAAACCTAATCCTCATGGTAACAATATTAAGACAGAGGGCATTGTGGGAAGTTATTAAGTCATGAAGGTTTGACTATTATGAATGTGATTAGTGCCTTTGTAAAAGAGATTGAAGGGTGCTCCCTGGCCATTCTGCCATGTGAAGACACAACAAAGGGTGCCATCTATGCAGCAGGAAGCCTTCACCATACACTGAATCTCTGGTGCCTTCATCCTAGATTTCTCAGCCTCCAGAAGTGTGAGAAATACGTTTGTCTTATTTATAAATTACCCAGTGTTTTAGTATAGGGGCCTGAATGAACAAGACATTATCTAAATTTTATGAGATTATGTTCTCCCTCACAACACTCTATCATGTAAAAAGCTTGTAAGTTGTCACTTACCTTCCTTACAAGTAAAAAGCTGAATGGAGTGAAAATCAACTACTCTTCTTAGATTCATCAGAAAATTGAAGTCACAGTGCAAAACAGTGCCTCAAAAACTGGAGATACAGGTAAGTACAAGAATTCCAGCTTAAGAGAAGCAGAAGTTGTTGGAATAAATAACTAGTAGGGACACTTTAATGGTAATTGATAAATTTCCTGAGGTGGAATATGGTCTAGTGTGAAAGTTAAAAACTCCTGAAAGCCCAGTTTCAGTCTTAGGTGGGGCTTCCCCACAATTCCTCAGTTTTATTCTCCAGAATCCTTGCCAGGTTCTTACTGTGAAGATGAGAGAAAAAAATTCTCTCCTGCTTCAGACAAGGGGAGGTGACAAATCAGAATTTTTCAGTGTACCCAGTGGACAAGTAACAACTTTGAAATATATTCAAAGTGTTCTGTTCTCCTCAACAAAGGCCTTCCATCAAGGGAAACTACTTTACCAGAGTCTTAACTTTCCTAGGCAAGGGCAATTAGACAGCTTGAGCCCCCCTACCCTTCTTACATAAGGGGAGCAGGAAATAAAGGACAATAAATGCTTTTGAAGGTCACATCTCAGAGACTCAGGCTCACCATAAAACCCCAATATTTAATCATAAGATTATAGAACATGTTCCCTCTTAATACCTTACTGCCACATCCATAGGGCTTCAATGTTCAGGAGTAGATGACAACTGGAAGAGCTACAAGACCAATTCTACTTAAGAAGGAGTGTTTAGGGAAACCCAAAGACAACAAAGAAGGGAAAAAAACACAAATCTCTCCCCAAATTCCCCAAAAACAAAAACCAAAAAACCTAGAGGAAGTGGATTCCTCTAGCATGGGTACAGAAAACATCAAACACAGCCCAGCTTCAAGCCTTATTAACACATTAACTCACACTAAAAGCCTGATCACCTTAGTTACTATTACCAGATACATCACATCTGTCTTTCAGCAAAAAATTCACAATGTATGCTAAAAGGCAAGACATGTTTACAATACCCCACTTACCAATGATTCATACGTAGAAACATCTGTCCTTGCTCAGCTCCTCTTCCCAACAGCAGGGGGAAATCCTATGACCTAAGCCTCTGTGCTTCAAAGTCAGGTAGGGTGGAGGAAATGTGAAACCTGAGGCTTCACAAATTTAAACTAAATGAAACTTTAGCTCCAGTGAAATGGTTAAGGGTGGTGACTCCACAGCCAGATTATCTGGGTATGAATACTAGCTCTACTATTTACCAGCTGTTGAGTTTGGCTGAGCACTTCCTATCCCAATCTGTAAAATGGTGCTTATTTTCCATCCACCTCACAGGGGTGTTGTGCGGTGAATGGAAAATAAGTATATAACAAGCACTCAAGTATTATCTATTATTATCCACAAAGGCTAAAAGTCATTCAGCCATCTAGTTTTCCACTACATATTTCCTGTTCTTTTACTATTAACTGTCTTGTCTTATACCAAGAAAAGATTTTATTCTGTTGCATGAAGTAGGTAAGTGACAAGGAGCTACTAATTTGGTGGCTGTAAAGAAATTTTATTTGTTCCTGTCTAAATTTCAACTATCTTTATAGCACAGGAATACATATAATGTCCACTGCTTTATTTCTAAGAGATTATAATACCTTTATGTCCTAGTGTTAAACTAAAAACCACTATCAGTAGTAGGTACAGACTTCTCCATTAGAAGAAAAACTTGATCCTTAGAACAGCATGATTCAAAGATGATGGCTTTTCAGATTAAATGTGGCCTAATCCTGGGAAGACAATTTGTAATTTTAATGAATCTAAGTAAAATATTTTCCATGACTATTAGTATTATAAACTCATATTTAATTATATTTTATTAATAATTTCTACCTGTGTATACTGGCTACAAATTTCAGTTGTCCATCCATTCTATATTTGACATTAGTTTTTATTAACTAGTAAAATGATAATGGGTCCTATGTCTTTGGACTTGGGAGAAGGGGTCAGTCATTTCCCACATGTAGTCCTTTCCACTAAAATCCTATGCATTAACATTTAACAGATTCTAACTGCATTAAAAAAGACTTGTTGGTTCTCAATTTTGGTGCTTTACTTTAATTCTTGATGATATTATTTCTCTTACTGGGTGATATTATTACTTTTGCTATAATGATATATCCAATTCTCAATGACTACTCATAGAAGTAAAGTATGGTTTGAGTTATTTTCAATATCAAAAAATATTTATGTATTTGACTCATAAGTTCCTATGCATATATACTGTATCAAACACATAAAGACACACACACATACACACACGAGATGTTTGTAGCAACAATTTTGTCAAGGAAAAAAACTGGAAACTAACTATGTAGAAGAAAGACTAAATAAATTATGAAAATTCCCTATGTTGGATCCATTAAAAAGAATGAAGTAAATATCTAGATTTGGAAGACTGAAGCAGAATGATGCAAATATTTATGTACTTATATGTAAATATGCTTAAACTATATTTATGAAAAAATAAAGTTGCAGAATAAGAGTATGATCTAAAACTTTGTAAAAATCAAACAAAAACCCATACTGGCATACACATGGAGAATTTAGAGAAGGGTGCACAAAGCAATGTTAACATGCTTAATTCTGGGACCTAGGAATGGGGAGGGTAGGAAGAAAAGAGAATTTACTTCCCACTCTATAATCTTAGGATTTTGATTATCTTAACACTGTATAAAATAAATTAGATAATTGTTTCTTTAAAAATGGCTAGAATGATTTCAAACACAAGATATTAATAATATAGAAGGTCTGATAACATTTCAGCTCTTAAAAATTATATATGTTTTACATGTATTGAAAATGCAGGCATAGATTATTGTCTGGGACACAGAAGAATGGGTTTACTTGGAATTAAAATATTATTTTAAAAAAGTATTTACTTGAAGAAGTGCCCCTGAAAACTTTATTTTACCATGCTTGCTAACTCAAAATATCTAGTAAGTTTAGGACCAAAAATATGATTTCATGAAGTCCTGCTATGTTTATTAGTTCACATAATGTCTTTTTAACAATTGTAGCATGCTATAACAGAAATAAATCAATTGAGAAAATAAGTAGAAATGGAACCAAACAAGTAACAGTTTAACAGTTCCTATATTGCAATGGGGATTTTAAAAACAACATTTTAAAAGTTGTTGAAGTAGAATACATCTCTCTTTTTTTTGCAGTTTTTTGGCTGGGGCTGGGTTTGAACCCACCACCTACAGCATATGGGACTGACACCCTACTCCTTTCAGCCACAGGTGCCACCCAAATACATATCTATTAAAGTGCAAATCATAAGGGTATAGCTTGGTGAACTATCATAAAGTAAATACCTTTATAACAACCCCCATCAGGAAATAGCACATTGCTAGCACCTCAAAAGTCTTCTGTGTGATCCATTTCTTATCTAAACTCTTTCCACTACTAAAAGATAACCAACATTTTTATTTTCAACACCATATATTTGTTTTGTCTGGTTTTGAACTTTATATAAATGGTTCATTCACGTTCACTGTCTGAATGGACATCTTTTTTTTACACAGCTACTTACACATATGCTGCTATCAACATTTGTTATGTACATGTCTTTTTGTGCATGTAAACATATGTACGCATTCACACCTATGAGTGCAACTACTTGGAATTAATCATACTCATAAGGTGTGAATCTGTTCAGCATTAGTAGACAATACAAAATAGTATCTAAACTGCTAGTACCAATGAACATTCCTACCAGCAATACAAGAGTGCCCAGTGCGCCATATCCTCTCTACAAAGTAACTGTCAGGCTTTTCTATTTTGTCCATTCTGGTGGATTTGAAGTGATATTTCTTTATAGTTTTAATTTCCATTCCCCTAAAGAGTAATTATGCTACCGTCCCATGTCTTTATTGGCCATTTGGATATCCTGCTCCATGGATCTGTTTAAGTCTTCTGCCTGCTTTTCTATGTGGTTATCTACCTATTTCTCTGTAGTACTTCTTCCATATTCTCAACATGAGCTCTTTGTTGGCTGTTCAGGTTGCAAGTATTATCTTTTACTCCATGGCATCCAATTTTACTTTTTTGATGTCTTTGAAAGGTGGAAGTTCTTCATTTTAAAGCAGTCTAATTTATCAATCTCATTCTTTTTAGATAGTGCTTTGGTTTTCTAAGAAAATTTTGCCTATCCTAAGATCCTAAAGATAAGGTAATCTTGAATTTTACTTTCTGGAAGATGTAATGGTTTACATTTCATATTTATATGATATCACTATATTCTGCTTGTAATTGATCTTCATGTATGGTATAAAATAAGGGCCAAGTTTCATTTTATGCCATATGGATGTCCAGCTCACAGCAACTTCAGAATCTAGTGTTCAAGCAATTCTCTTGCCTCTGCCTCTCAAGTAGCTGGGACTACAGGCGCCTGCCACAACACCCAGCTATTTTTAGAAACAGGGTCTTGGTCTTGCTCTTGCTCAGGCTGGTCTGGAACCCATGAGCTCAGGCACTCCACCCGCCTCAGCCTCCCATCATGCTAGGATTACAGGTGTGAGCTACCACGTCCTGCCCTTAAACTCTTCTGATTCATAAATCTTTTTTCAAACTAAACTCTTTACTCTGTATTATACTTCCTCTATATTTCCTTTATTTTTCGAGACTTTTAGCTATTCTTAAGCCCTAGCATTTCCATATAATTTTTACAATCAGCTTATCAGCTTTCATAAAAACCTGCAAGCAATTTTATTGCATTTGTTTAAAATTATTCATCACATTAAATCTGAATTTAGAAAGAAGTAACATCTTTAAAGTAGGGAATCTCCCAATGCACACACGTTTATTAAAGTTTTTGATGCTTTTGAAAATGCTTTATGGTTTCCTGTATGTAGGTATACGTGTACCATTAGGCTTACTTCTAAGCATTTGATGTATTAAATAACTACTTTGTATGATGTATTTAATTTTGTCTTTGTCTGAATGATGTTTACTGCTGGTGTGGAAAAATGCACGAATTTTTGTATATTTCTAAATGCTCTTATTCATTCTAAAAAATTATGTAAAGATTCTTTGAGATTTTCTCTGACTCAATCTTATCATCTCTGAATGATTAATTTTATTTTTACTTTCTCTAATCCTTACACATTTCATGTATTTTTCTTGTCTTATTGCACAGGCTAGGATATCCATTATCATACTGATTGTTCATCACTATCTCATTTGGGACTCAGTAAGAGATATAATGTTTGATGTAAGTATTTTTAGGCACCCTTTGTAAGAGTAAGTATATTTCCTTCTACTCATAGTTTCCTAAAAATTTTCTTTAAATATTGAATGAATGTTGAATTCTAATAAATGTTTTTTGAATCTATTGAGATAATCATATAATTTTTCTTCTTTATTTTATTAATATGATAATTCATTAATTGGTATTATGATGTCCAACAAAACTAACATTTTAAAATTTAACAGTCATGTGTTATATTCCATTTTGGATAGAGGCACCTTATAATCCCTTTGAAAATTTAATTGAGCCTCTTCTAGTTTCCCTTTCTCCTTCTCTCTCTCTCTCCTCTTGTATATACAGATACATAAATGAGGTCACACAATTAAGTTCATGAACTCATCCTAGAAAAAGTACTACATATCTCATTGGTCAGTATCACTACAGTCACCTTCAAAGTACTTCATTCGTCCATCTGGTGACCTTAGTGGTATTTAGCAGTGAAGTATGCAGCACTTTTTCTAGTATTAGTTCAGAAACTTAATCATCTGACCTTGTAAGTATACACACACATATACACACATCTTTTACCATTGTATCCCTCTAATATGGGGCCCAACACCTACAAGGTTATGGCAGATGATAACATTTACATAGTAATAGATACTAAATAAGCATTTTCTGACAATATTAGATGCTTTTGAATTGCTCAGAATTAGTATATATACTAATATATATAGTACATATAGACAATACTAATATATATAGTATATTATAGTCTATATATAGTATATATAGACAATATATATTAGTATTATATATACTAATTCTGAGCAATTCAAAAGCATGTGTGTGTGTATATATCAGACCCTATTAAATCTTTGTCTTTTTAGTCCCATAATTGTTTATCTCAGATTTTAAGAAACAGCCCAGTAACATTAAGTACTATATTTAGAGTTCTTTTTAATCAGGGCATTTAAAAATTGGTGTAAGATTAAGGTACTATGTTTTGTGAAAATATTATCAGGATTTCTGGACAGTTGCTATTAAATTATTTAGATTTGAGAATAGGCTTTGGAACCTTAAAGATCTTGGTTCTAACCCCTGCCCTAAGGCAAGAAAAGTCTGGTATGTTCTAAGAACATGGAGCAGGCTTATGTGACTATGATAGAGTGAAGGCTGGAGACCACAAGAGCCTACACACATCAGGGAGCCCTTGAAGACCCTTGTAAGAAATTAAGGAGGGGGAAGCCACTGGAGGATTCTGAGCAAAGATGATTATTTGACTAGTATTTTAACAGGATAACTGTGGCTGCTTTATTGAAACAAGCTGAAGGGTGACAAAGGCAGAAACAGGGAACTCAGTGGTGGAGATTAGTAATGATGGTGGCTGGGCCCAGAGTGCCCAGGGAACCGATGCAAAGTCGTCAAATTCTGAATGTATTTTCTAAGTAAACATATGAATTTTCTAACAATAAACTGAACAAGGAGTTTAAGAACAAGAGGATACAAAGCTAACTCCAAGGTTTTTCCCTGAGTCTTTAGAAGGATGGGGTTAACTACTGTGTAAAATGAGAGATTGAGATTGTACAAGAGACAGATTTGGGGAGGGGAGCTGATAGCAGGTAGCCGGTTTGGGGTAGTTTAAGTTTGCAACGTCTATTCGCCATCCCAACAGATAGGCCAATCAAGACTAGAGTTAATGGATTGAGTCCAGGCTGGAGATATTTATTTGGGAGCCATTGGCTCATAGATGATTGGCATAAAGCCAAGAAAAGTGTTAAGATGAACTTAGACAAGGCATGTAGACAAGGATGGCAACACATCCAAGGACTGGGCCTTGCCACTTTAACGTTTAGAGCTTGGGAGCAGAGGACCAACACAGGAGACAAAGGTGAAGCTAGAAAAGCATCAGGGCACTGGGCAAGTACAGTGTGGTGTCCTGAGTGTAGGCAATGTTTGGAGGAAACAGAGGACCAACTGCAAAGATTTGTTATCACAAGGAATACGGACTGAAAACAGACCGCTGGATATAACAACACGATGGCACGTTGTACCACTAAGGGGAATACTGATGCAGAAGAAAGAAGGTAATTTCAGGATCAAAATCCTCAAGTGGATAAAAGGCAGTGGGATTCCATATTCATGTAGAGGGCTCACCTTGCCTTATTTCCAGTTAAGAAGAAAACCAGGTAGAAAATCCCCAAATCCAAAAGTAGTGAGCCACTTGAGCAATAAGGAAGAACAGCCTAATAAACCTATAAAATTAATGTCTAATTAATGAACATGTTGGAAAGAAAGACCTGAGGCAAAGCCTATGGCAGTTAATGTTCAAGATATTTATGAATTTATAGCAAAAGACTGTAACAATCCAGTGTTTAGAAATTTGGCTTCTCTAATAATGAGTGCTGAGAGTGGAACATTTTACAAAGTTGAACTCCAAAATGTTGGCTTCATTCACAGATTACAAATGGGGTAGGAAAAAAACTGAATTGGAAATAGTCAGTTTTATGATAACCAGTCTCGTTGAGATTTTTTTCAATCTGAAACATTCATTAATTATTAAGGATGATTACACAAGAGATGCTGTTTCCCTTTTTAAGAAATGGACAGTTCCTATCCTCAGTGAACATAGTACTAAAAGATCAACCATCGAAAACTCTTGTACACACTTGGCTGCTACTTCCCTGGTTGGAGATTACAACAGCTGGGTTCCTAAGCCCTTGAGATGAAAAAGAAAGGTGAGTTGAGCTGCTGGCTGGGGCAGGAAACAGAACAGTGGAGCAGGAGGAAAATGCTTAGCTGTTCAATGATGAGCACTTACCTAAACAATACACAATCCAGATTGGGTAAGCCCTACTGAATGCTTTTCCAATATTTACAACAAAACCAAGTTACTCCAACAGAACTAACGTAGATGTTGGTTTGTTTAAGCAACTGTCTGATACAGTGGAGTGTTCCCAACACACTGTGCCCTTTGTCCACTAGGTTATGACCTAGGTAAAGGAACCTCTTCAAGGCCTCAGTTTTGGAAGAATCTTCCTGACGTCATAACGTTATTATGAAGGGTAAGTGAGACTTCAACTGGCAAAGAGCACAAAGCTCTTTAAAACTATTATTTTTGTGGTTTGATGATAATAACACACCAGCTTTCTAATTCTAATGAACTTTCAAGGGTTGAGGAAAGGAGGCAGAGGTCCTATAGGTCCTATATTGTCTTGAACTTCAGCATCATTAACAATGACCCTTAGTGGGACTATTACTGTAGTAACATAATTGGATACAATTAAAAGAGCTAAACAAAAAGATCTGTGAAGTTAAAGGTCCCTGGCGTATCCCTACATTTGTAAATTTCTTCATATTTTTCAGCCCCTGCTCAAACAGACGAGCTGTTCATATTCATCGGTGGTATAAATAATTTCTATTTTCTTAAGCACACAAACATAGACAATTATATCATCATTAACGCTGATTGAAAAAAAAAGTAAATGTTTTATGACTGAAACTGCACATATGTTCGATTGTTTTGTTTTAAAACAGTAGTGAAATAGTACTTAACAAAATGGAAAACAAAAGTCAGGTAAATAAAGAGAACAGGTGTTAGGGATTCAATTAATGGGAGACGTCCCAGATTTTGTTTATTACAACATTCATGAAAAACTACGTATTTCTATTAAGCGAATTCTACAACGTACTTTCTGCTGTAACAACTGCTAATTAAGAAATTAGTCAGTAGTTAAAAATCACACGGTCATTTGCTGAAAGTCCCCTGCATGCCTGGCTCCACTGACATCTTCCTCGGCGTGCACTTTTCTGAAAACATGTTACAAAGGATTAGAGTTTTCATGTTTTCTAATTTATAAGAGAAGACCACAAGCCCCCTGCATCTTCAGTTGCTCTTAGCCTGCTTCATTTTCCCACTGCATTTAATCCTCTCCGAATATATAATTTACCTCTTTATTGCATTTGTTGCTTTTTATTTATCTCATTCCGCTAGAACAGAAGTTCTGCTAGGGATGGATTTTTGTCTGTCTGATTCAGAACAGAGCCTGCATACATAGGAGCCGATCAATAAGTATTTGTCAAACAAATGAATAAATGAATTCCTCCTAAGTACTTTTTTTAAAAAAAAGAAAAGGCACTCTCCTTTGGATCCAAACTAGGTTTATAAGGTTAAATGGCATATTTTGACATCTTCAGCCTAATATTTCCTCTCAGTTTTATCTTTGTAGGGTATACAGCTCTTCCCAGTTTTCTAAAAGTAATCTAGCAATATTTTCTCTAATGACCTACCACATTGACCTTCCCCTCTATAGAAAGGACAGTAATTACTGTGCTGGAAACCAATAGTTAGCTTCACTGAGAATCCCTTAGATAATCCAATTTCACTATGATTTCTTTTGTTCTAAGACAATTGTTAATGACATGGATGACCTTTTCAAATCGACAAATAAAAATTGGATGTATTTTTATTGTACAACACATTTTGATAAATGTAGTGGGGTTGGCTAAATCAAGTTAACACACGTAGGATTGTACATACTTTGTTGTGGTGAAAACACTTAAAATCTACTCCCTCAGCAATTTTCAAGTATACACCGTATTGATATTTACTGAAGTCACCATGATGTGCAAGGATCTCTTCAATTTATGCCTCCTGTCTCACTGAAATTTTGTATCTTTGGGCCAACATCTCCTAACCCTTCCCCTCCCCCAGCCTCTGTTAACCACCATTCTATTCTCTGTTTGAGAATAGACTCGACTTTTTCAGATTCCACAGTTAAGTGAGATCATGCAGTACTTCTCTTTCTGTGCCTGGCTTATTTTATGCAACATAATGTCCCAGAGATTGATCCACATTGTCATATTGACAGGATTTCCTTCTTTATTAAGGCTGAATAGTATTTCCTTGTGTATATATGCCATGTTGTCTTTATTCATTCTTGAACTGATGGACACTTAGGGTTGATTCCATATCTTTTTTGTTTTTTTGTTTGTTCATTTTAGAGATAAGGTCTTGGTCTGTTGCCCAGGTTAAGGGAGTGGCATCATCATAGTTCACCCTAACCTCAAACTCCTGCGCTCAAGTGATCCTCCTGCTTTAGCCTCCTGAGGAGCTGGGTCTAGAGGAGTGCGCCACCATGTTCAGCTAACTTTTCTATTTTTTGTACACACAAGTTTCGCTATGTTGCTCAGGCTGCTCTTGAACTCCTGGCCTCAAGTGATCTTGCTGTCTCAGCCTCCCAATGTGCTAGGATTATAGACACGAGCCGCCATGTTCTGCATCTTGGCTATTGTAACTAGTGCTGCAGTGAGTATGAGTGCCCTCTTAGACATACTGATTTCATTTCCTTTGGATGTATACCCAGTGGTGGATTGCTGGATCGTATGATTGTCCTATTTTTAGTTTTTGAGGAACCTCCATACTATTTTCCATAATGACAGTACTAATTTACATTCCTGACAACAGAGCATAGAGTTCCTTTTTTCTATATCCTCACCAATGCTTATTTTCATCTTTTCCACAATAGCCATTTTAATAGGTGTGAGCTTGTATCTCACTGTGGTTTTATTTCCCTGATGACAAATGATGCTCAACAGTTTTCCATCTACCAGTTGGTCATTTGTAGTAATACGTTGTCTTTTGAGAAACGTCTGTTCTGGTATTTGCTCTGAGTTGTTTTGAGTTCTTTATGTATCTTTTTGGATAGAGCCCCCTTATTATTTGTAATGTTTGCAAATATTTTCTCCCATTCTGTAGATGTTCTTTTTGTTGCCTGTTTTCTGTGCTGTGCAGAAGCTTTGTAGTTTGATGTAATCACATTTGTCTATTTTGCTTTTGTTGTCATATCCCAAAAATCACTGCCCAGACCAATGTCATGAAGATTTTTCCCTATGCTTTCTTCTAGTAATTTTACAGTTTCAGGTTTTAAGTTTTTAGCATATTTTGAGTTTGCTTTTGTATGTGAGGTGAGATGAAGATCTATTTTCATTCTTTTGCATGTGGATATCTAGTTTTCTTTGCACCAGGATAACATCTGAAGGATATCCTTTCTTTAATGACATTTCTTTCTAGATAAACTTTTATTACCTGTATTTATATTTACATTCTCTCCAGCTGCTTTTTCCCCTTGGATACTGGGTCTAGGTCCTTACCTTTTTATCATAATCATCCCTTTTCTCAGATGTCCAGTTAACATACAGTTTTTCATTTTACTCTTTAAAATTCTCATGCATTACATCTTGTGTGTATGTGTCTCTGTATAAAACCATCTTTATTCTTACAGAAACTAATACTTAACCTGAGACACACTGATTTTAATTATGTTCTTAGACAGGGTCTCACTCTGCCTTTCAGGCTGGAATGCAGTGGTGCAATCATAACTCAATGCAACCTTGAGCTCCTGTGCTCAAGTGATCCTCCTGCCTCAGCCTCACCCGGACTATAGGTGCATGTCACACGACATTTTTAAAATTTTTTTGTAGAGGCAGGGTCCTGCTACATTGCCTGGGCTGGTCTTGAACTCTTGGTCTCGAGTGATCTTCTCACCCAGGCCTCCCACAGTGCTAGCGTCACAGGCCTGGAGTTACTGCACACAAACCACAAGGACTGAAATCTAAAACTTTTTTGTTTTTAACATGGTAGTAGGGAATTCATTCTTTGTTCCTTCTTTCGTCCTTTCTTTCACCTAAGTTATCTTTTTTAAAGATAATTTAAGCTTTTGGGATTTCTTCCCACTCTGCAGTTATTTTCAATAGATTGTCCTGTGACAGAACTTTTTGAGAAAGGTTACCTTGCTGTTTAAGTTTTCTTCTCTGACAACTACAACATCTTGTGATATCTTTAAAAAAAATTTCCTTCTCCTCTATTTCTGCCATTTGTTATTCTACTCAACTAATTTAGAATATGCATATTGAAAGGCACAATATGCATCCTAAAAATTATGTATGTGGCTGGCAATTTATTTATTTTTTGACAATTTATTTTGGTCCAAAAGGAACTACCCTAGTTATTACCTCATGGTTCCATATACTACGTTAACCTAAGGGTTTTTTTTATGTTTAAAAGGAATATTTCATTATGGTTATGGGCTATGCTACCAGTAATGTAATATTAGCTTTTCTCTTAGCTCTTAGTTTTCCCCATTAGAGATATTTGAGAATAGTGGTTCTCAACCTGTTGGTCATGACCCCTTGGTAACAATGAAAATACATCGTGGCATTAGGAAGGTTGAGAACCACTACTCTAGAAGATATATTCTTAAACTTTTCTGTCTTTATAACTCCAAATATGTATTGTCACGTGTCCTCAAATTCATGAACCAGATAGATCCCATTCTGCTCCAGAGCTACTAAATTCTAACTCAAAACTACTAAATTCTAACTCAGAACTTAAGTTGTTTTGGATAGTAGACATCTGTCAATTTCTGACTGCTACTTCCTTTTCAGATTTTGTCTAGTCATGGAAAAGATGCTTGCTCTAAAAATCAACCTTTTCTTCCTTGGCTTACAGAACTCAGATGTGCAATATACTAATACCATATGGAATGGCCCTAAAGGGCAATGGTTAATCCCTGCTAGTTCATTTTTAAAAGGCTATCACTATTTCAGCCTTTTGCTTCCTATCAGGTTAGGCTCAGGTTACTAAGTGCTCTGAGATAAACTATGATCTCTCTCTTTATCAGCATCTAATTAGGACCCTTTTCTTATACCAGTCATAAATGTTTTATCTATTTAAAAATAAATGCTTATTGCTATAACTGGAGTTAGTAGTCTCTGTATCTGTAATAAAAGCGTTTATATTATAGCATGAGAGATAAGGCATGGAGCTGATTATAAAATAAATATGATAAAACCTTTGGGTGAGTAGTAAGAGAGCAAGGGAATCAATGAAGAATAAAGGGCAGATGGTGAGGGGTGAAGGGTAAAGGAAGAAAGGGATCTTCCTGGTAAGTGAACCATCAAAGCAGGTGAAAATGTTTTGTGTTCATGGGACTGCCCACCCATAGAAGATAGAATATAGAAAAAATTGCAAGTCATTCAAAATTTTGTATATTATTAGAGCATTTGTAAAAATATTGAACACACAAAGTATTCACTAAAATACTTCTGCTCATAATTTTTTTTGAATAGTTTCACTTTCTATGCTTTGGAGCCCTGGATATGATTTTGTTTATCAGTATAATGGAATTTAAACATGGGGTTTGTAGTTATGAAGAATAAAGGGCAGATGAGGAGGGGTAACAGTGGGAGGAAAAGAATCTTCCTTTCTTCCTTTTACTACTTCTTTTTTTTTTTCCCTAGAATCTCAACACATGAGATACAGGATTCACCATCTCATTGTGGAAAGAAGCTTTCATTCTGTATCTGGAACATGGCAGCAATCGCTCTCCAGTTAGATCTAAATGATTGAATTGCAAGGTAAATGGTCTCAGGGGCTAAGTCATTTTCCCTCACCTTCAGCACCCTCTTTTCCCAAGATCTAGCAATTTTCTTGTGTAATGAACTGTATCTGCTCTCAAGTGGCCTGGAAATTAAGAGGTCCAAAGCATCTTCCAAGTCGCTGTTACCTATTTGGCATCATGATGTCTTTGCCTGCGACATTACTGATCTATGTTTTCCAAGGCTATACAAAGGAGGGACGCAAAGGGAAGGGAACTGAGGAACAATGGTGTGTATGGGAGGAAAGGCGTCAATCGATTTTGAATTATTCAGGGAATAGTTTTCTAGATGATGGGTTGTCAAATTCTTTGCATCAAAAGCTTTTGTCTGGTTGATAGCCTTTAGGCCAGTTCTGTACCAATTTCACAAAGGCAGGGAAATATGCAACCAGGAACCTGCTTTAAAACCAACGTCAACCTCCAAAAGTAAATCATAGTGGTTTCATTTACGCCTACCACATACCCAGACTCTGAAGAAAGTGAGTCAAGAGAGGACAAAAATGTAAGAAAACTAGGTACTAAGGAATTTAAAAAAAAAAAAAAAAGCGAAAACAAAATTCAAACCATACACTGTCTCAATTTACTATGACTTCTGTAGATCCAGAAAATAAGAAAGGAAGAACTATAATAAGTGTATTTGATCAATTCAAGAAGCGAGTTATATTTTTTCCTAGAGTCAATATAATCTTTTTCTTTTAGTAGATAATATATAAGTGATTTCTTCTACTAACAATTTCTGCCATTTAATGAAGTTTATGCTAAGCATCTGATGTTTTACATATTCATATATTACTTTTTGACATTTACTAAAAATGTCACCAGTTACCTAATAAAAATATCTGCCAGACCTTTTTTATATTTTTATAACAATATCTTTTAAAAAGGAACATATTTATAGCTGACTTTACCAACCAAAAGCATATTATCAAACAGATAAATTCAGGAAATAAGTTGCACTACGAAAGAGAAAAGATACTTATTTGATGCTAGTAATTAATTAAATATACAGAAAACGAATACATTTGGCAGCTATTTACAACATTAGAATAATATAAATTGTTAGTTGTTAAGTAATAGCAAAAAATATGTTGATTCCAGATGTACATGCTTTACAAACTATTTTAACTTGGAATGACTTTACCTATAACTAAAATTTGGCAACTGAAAGTGAAATACCATTATTACAACCAATACAGCAACAATGTAAAACAATATCAAAGCTAGGAATAAAACATTAGGCTTATGTGGGCATTTTCTATGATCTGTGGGAACACCTTGTATAATAAAAAAGAAAAATGTGATTAAATTCAATTACATTTGACAGTTAATAAAACACCTTGGCCAAAGTCTTAGGCAGATAATTACAGAGACTAAACTTGTCATAAAACCAAAGCCAGCCCTTTGCAAAAACCTTTGGAAATAAAATGCAAGTATTTTTCAAAACTATATCAGGGTGAATTTAACACAGAAGAACTAAACTAGGTGCCAAATCCAGAGCTAGAAGCATCATTGATTTAATCCAGTATGGAATTTTTTACATACTTACACAGGTAAATATTCTTAATTAGTCCATTTAAATGTTTTCCTAGATATATAATTCTAAAACAAGGAACAATTCATATATTTCCACAGTGAATAACCTACTAATTACAAATTCTTTAATCACGGTGAGATAAACTCTATCTCCATCTAGGAGTATCACATGTTGGTACAATCCTTTTCAAAAGCGGACAAAACATTCAAAAGATACAACCATGATGATATCCATTGATTCAGTATTCCAGTTTTGAGAATTTTTTTTCCCCTTAACACAGTCTCAATCCATCACCCTGGGGAGAGTGCTGTGTCATCATAGCTCACAGCAACCTCAAACTACCGGGCTCAAGAGATCCTCTTGCTTCAGACTCTGGAGTAGCTGGGACTACAGGTGCCTACCATGCCAGGCTGATTTTTCTATTCTTAGTAGAGATGGGGTGTCAATCTTGCTCAGGCTGGTCTTGAACTCCTGAGCTCAGGCAATACACCCGCCTTAGCCTCCCATAGTGCTAGAATTACAGGTGTGAGCCATGGCACCCAGCCCAGTTTTGGGAGTATTTTCACAGGAAATTATCTAAAACCAAATAAAAAAATAAAAACTATATCATACGAAAAAATGAGAAGTAATTTAAATATACAGTAATCTGTGACTGGCTTAGGAAATTAGAGCATACTGATTTGAGAAACACAACAGTCAAAAATAACAACAGGCAAATATAAGAGTTTATATAGGAAGATGTTTTGAATCATTTTCGACATAGGAAAATGTGTATGATATATAAGTAAAAACAGTATAATCCTAAATTATAGGTTGTTCCTATAGTTATGTGGTAAAAAGTAGATATTATACAACTTTATATTATAAATGTGAGGAGACTGAATAACCCCATCTTTGTTCCACATATAATTGGGGGTAGTGATAGGGAAGCTTGTTTACATTGGGAGTGGTGTTATGGTGGATGCACGTTCAAGCGTCTCCTTTTCGGAGTCCACACCACCTTCACACACAACAGTAGGCCTGAAAGAAAATAAAACACAAGCACAGAGAGATGCAGAGGCGAGAAATGGCGAAATGCTGTTTGCATTACCTAAAGGTGCTCCGATTCTTGTAAGACCTACTGCACATCTACTCTCAGATTTTAGGAATAAAAGGAAACACACAAAACTCTCTAAATCCTTTTTATAAATTCCTATCTTTTTGCTTGGATCAGTTTCAACTGGTGTGCACACATGCAAACCAATAAACGAAACTAAGATGGTTTTTATATTTAAATTTGTATTTTCAAAAAGGAATCTGTATAAGAATATTTAAGCATGATATCCCATCTATTTGCATTGCAAATAATGTTCTTTGTCCAGGATCAGAAGTTTACTTTTTTAACTGATGCATAATAAACATGGTTTGGGGGTATATGTTTACATATTAATGTAATTTAATACCTTAATATAATTTGTAAAGAACAAATCAGTATACTCAGGATATCCCTTACCTTAAATATGTTGGTTTTTTTTTTTAATGCTAGAACCATTCAAAATGGAAGCTACTTATTGTGTAGACAGTTCCTCAAATCATATGGCAAATAAAAGCCAACAGTATTTCTAGGCAATATAATATTCCAACTAGGGTTAAATGAACAGCATGCTGATATTGTCTCTGCTTTTTGCGCTTTAGTTAGAATCATTCTACCTATGCCCGGAGTGACATTTTCAGGGATAAACATTATCTTTTGGCCTTGAACGGAAAAGCACTCTGTAGAAATTCCACTGAATTATGCCCTTAATATTGACTTTAATCTTTGCCTGTGAAGTTGCTTTTGTTAAATTCTATTTACTATGTATCACGTTGTGACACATATCACGTGAGACACTTCATACGCACTATCCTATTTGCTTTTCACAAAACCCGTGCTGGCAAGTTTTTTCCCAGACTTTTCTCTTTCTTTAGAGATAGAGTCTCACTCTGTCACCCTTGGTAGAGTGCTGTGGTGTCACAGCTCACAGCAACCTCCAGCTCTTGGGCTTAATCAATTCTCTTGCCTCAGCCTTCCCAATAGCTAGGACTACTGCTGCCCACCACCATGCCCAGCCATTTTCGCCCTGCTATTTTTTTGTTGCAGTTTGGCCGGGGCCAGGTTTGAACCCGCCACCCTCGGTATATGGGGCCGGCGCCCTACACACTGAGCCACAGGCGCTGCCCCAGACTTTCCTCTTTTCCATAATTATTGAGTGTACTTCCCATTAGATGAGCATTTCTTTCAGCACCAGAAACATAAAGATGGAAAGCTCAGACTAGGAGAGGGACAGATGTTTAAAAATACGGAAGTGATACATGCTACAGCAGTGGCAATGTACAAAGTGCTCTGAAATGTGAGGGAATTGCTAGCTCTGCGGGGCAGGCTGGGTAACTCCCAAGAATTTCCATACTCCTGGGGAATGCTGAGATAATTTGAAATCTGAGAAAGAAAACTAATCTGCCACCTTGGAAACATATAAGGTCATCTAGAGAACAACAAAATACGAATGGGAGGACGTTAGCTTTTGTGGGTAAGGCTGTAGTAAACATAATAGTAGAAAAAAATGGCAAGTATTTATACATGGGGAACTTTTTTATATTTATTCACTTATCTGAATATAGAATCATATAATTTTGAAGGCCTGCCATGTGCTAAGGCGGTATTAGGAAAGACCACTGTGAAGACTATGTTGCCTGGAATTATTTTTAACATTATAAACCTAAAAAATATTTGGATTTGTATTGTTTAACTTTTCTAAAAAATTACTGAATTTATTTAGTTATTATTTATTTCAAATTAATAGGAGGGTACAAATTTTCAGGGTACGTTGTTTTCAATCCCAAATTCAAGTTGCAGTTGAGCCCTTCCCCCAGGGGGCATGCTGAACACCCTCACACTGTGCACATTAGGTGACAGCCTGCCAATTGTCCTCCCTCTTCCCCCTACCTCTTGCTAGACTATATTTGTGTTTTGTTATTTGTGTGGGTGTGTAGTTATTTGTACATTGGTTTCAAATTAGTATTGAGTACACTGGATGTTTTTTTCCCCTTCCTTGAGATATGTTAATAAGAATGTGTGTCAACTCCGTCCAGGGAAAGCTGTACCACACTAGTTGTTAACATAATCTGGAAATGTTATTCTTCATCTGTGCTTGACTTGGATAGTCACACCTTTGAAAAATATTGCAAGGTTCTCTTAATACTTGCTGCCCTGCTCACTTTGTCCTGTCCATCACAGAACACTAACATCTTGAATAACATGGACACTCTCTATCCTTTCATGACCTACATTTGCTTTCAATATAATATCCCAATTCCTCAGCACCTTCATATATTCTGGCTCCTGCTTAACCTACCTGCCTCTACAGCCTCATCTATGAGGCTCTGTACCCTCAAAACACTACATTTTCATCTTGACATTTTTGCATATGCTGTGACTTTTGCCTTTAATACTTTCCCCCCTCATTCTTCTGACAGATTTTTTCTTTTTTTGAGACAGAGTCTCACCCCGTTGTCCAGACTAGAGTGCCATGGATCAGTCTAGCTCAAACTCCTGGGTCTAAATGATCCTCCTAGAGTAGCTGGGATTAGAGGTGCCTGTCATGACTCCTGGCTAATTTTTTCATTTTTAGTAGAGACAGAGTCTCACTCTTGCTTAGGCTATATGTTGAACTCCTGAGCTCATGGGATCCTCCCAGCTAGGCCTCCCAGAGTGCTCGGATTATAGTGATAGAATCTGACAGATTCCAACACTTCTCCAAGAAAGATTTCCCTTACTGCAGGGAATGTCTAAGTTACACCATACCTCCTTGACATTTGTAAAACAGCCCTTTTGTACATCTGTTTCTCCTGCAAACATCTAAGCTTCTTGAAGGCAGGGACTGTGTTACGCATTTACAGCCCCGTGTAGTATTTGTCACATAGAATATCAAGAATATTTGTTGAATAAATGAATAATTGTTAAAACTTCTATATGGCATAATGCTAAATGTCATATAAATTAATAGCCAATTCGCATTCTGCTATAAAGTCATACACAAATTGAAGATGAACAAACAGAAAACATACTTCTCATGAAGCTTAAAATTTGCATATTGCTGTAGGCAGAATAGAGTGGCCCCCAAAGATGTCCATGTCATAAACCCCCAAACCTGTGAATATGTTAGGTTACATGGCACAGGGGAATTAAAGTTACAGATGGAATTAAGCTTTTTAATCAGCTCACCATGGGAAAATATCTTGAGTATTGGGGTGGTCTCAATTTAGTTATAAAAGCCCTTGGTAAGTGAAAGAGGGTGGCAGAATGGGGAGAAGTAGCAAGTGGGTAATATGAGAAGGCCACTGTTGAATGTTGCTGGCTCTGGAGAAGGAGGAAGAGGCTCAAGAACTAAGGAATGTGAGCAGCTTCTAAAACAGTGGTTCTCAACCTTCCTAATGCCGCGGCCCTTTAATACAGTTCCTGTGGGTTGCAAACCACAGGTTGAGAACCGCTGTTCTAGAAGATGGAAAGGGCTAAGAAGTGTTCTCCTCGAGAACCTTCTGAAGGAACCCAATTCTGCCATAACCTTGATTTTAGCCTTGGGAGACCCATTTTGGACAACCGGCCTCAAGAACTATAAGACAATAAATATATATTGTTTTAATCCACTAAGTTTGTGGTAACATTTTTCAACAGCAATAGGACACTAATGCATATGCCCACGTTGAACAGGATTAAGTTTGGTTGCACGTGACAGAAAGCCTAAGATAATGGTGACTTAAATAAGATGCAAGTTGATTTTCCTCTCTATAAAAGAGATCTGGAGGTGGGAAGTCCAAGGATGGTATTTCACAGCAACAAGGGCTTGGGCTCCTTCAATCCGGATGTTCTGCTTAAGCTCCAGCCAGCAGGTATGATTTCAGCTGGTGGGAAGAAGGGATAGAATGGTGAAGCCTCGCCTTGTGAAGATGTTGCACACACGACTTCCTCTTACGTCTCATTGGCCAGGACTGAACAGCATAGTCACACGTAGGTACGTGCAAGGAGGGAAACAGAGTCATTATTTCAAGTGGCCATGTGATTAGAATGGACAGTTCTATCATTAAAGAGAGGAAGAAACATAGTAGGGACAATAGCTATCTCTACCTGAATACTATAGCATTGTGAAGTGTTTTTCTCTCATCGTTTTAAGTATAAAAGGAGCCTCGCCTAGATTTGAGATCAATTAAGGCAGAGCCATCATTCCACAGGTAGTTACTAAATACTATATGATGGTATTTGCCAGATTTTGCATGTACACACATTAGAACATGAGTACACATATAGGCAGTCCCTGGGTTATGAATGACATGGGTTTTATAGGTTTGCTCTTAAGTTGAATTTGTATGTCAGTTGGTCCAGGCACATTTACCTATTACCTGTAAGAGCCTCCATTCGTAAGTGTGAGTTGTTCATCAGTTGGATGTTTGTAACTCGATGACTTACTGTAATAGCTGTCATTTATAAGTGCCAGTTGTATGCTAAGTCAGATATTTGTAACTTAGGGACTGCCCATACTTGCTCAATGAACAATATAGGACATTTACATCATATTTAAACTTCAATGTTATATAATTAATAGAGAATTCTTGGTTGATGAGAAAAAAGGTTAAAAAACATTTTATTTCTACATACACAGGAGCCTGCAGGAACAATATGGCACACTCAAAGAGTAAGTTGTAGAGAGTTTAACAGAGATGATTTACAGAAGTGTGGATAGATTTAAGGGAAGGAATGATAAAACATCCAATCAATACCACCCCTAGCCCTGAAGATACAGAGGAAAGAAGCAGTTTCTGCAACTTGGCTGGACCTGTGGCCATGGGACAGCACTGTCTGACAGAAGCCATGGAGCTTAGGTAGAGGAATGAAACTACAGCCACAGCCAGGCAGGAGGGAATGGAATATCCTGACCTCGCTCTCTTTCCTTCCTCTGATCATTTGCCAATGCCTCCAAATTGGCTGAAACCAAACAGAAAACCAGAGGGCAAAGGACCCTGGGTGATGTGGTCCAGAGAAGTCAGCCCCTCAGAGGGTGGAAAGGCAGAGAATGGACTTTGAGGGCCAGAGAATAACAAGCATAATATGAAAAGGCAAAGCATTTCACAGAGTTGGAACAATTCAAAAAATCTTGAACAAAAAGAGAAAGGATAATGATCCAAACAGAGCTAGGACAAAGAAAGAGGAAGAGAATGATTAAAAAGTAAAACAGTAGGGTAGGACACAAGGTCTGATCTACTTATATAGGTGGCATAAAGAGAGTGAGCAAAGAAACAGAGGCATGAGGTCTGAAAAGAAAAAGAGGGGTCTGACCAGGGAACTCAAAGTTGCAGATACAATTTAACACCGGGTATTTCTGATCACCAGCTTTTTCATGTGAGTTCAACACAATGGTGGAACATCTAAAATCTGTTACTGACTGCAAATATTTTAAATACATATACTCCAAGGATTTAACAGAGGCAGTGATTGTTAAGTGAGGATCTGTGGATTATAGAAGGCCAGCACTGTAGGTCAAAGGAACAGCCACACTCTGTAACAGGACCAGTCAGCTGCTAAAATAAGTCAAGATGGCAGAGAAAAGAAATACACAGAGACAAAGGGGGAAAAAAGCAGCTGAAACCAGATATTAGACCCCTGATATCATGGTGAATACTTAAAATTCACTTACATCCAAAATATGCATGTTGTTTTTTCTTTACTGCAAATTACCTACCAATAGTTCTAAGTATAGAAAAAATGTAACTCATGTTCATACGTCATATTAATTAAAATTATAATCTTCTGAAGCAGTTTTAAAAGTAATCTTTTATTGTCATTTCATGGAAAAGATTAGTTTTACTCTTTGGCTGTTGACTGACATCCTCCTGTAAACATCTCTTTCTATGTATCTTTATACTTTTATCTATATTAGATGTGATCCTGAAAGACTGTCCCTCAAATAAGAAGTTCCATGTGTTAACATTTCATTGACTTAAATTAAAAATAAAAGTCTTAATTCTTCAGAGGTATGGGGAAAACATTTGTTCCTTTGATCACCTACTGGGAGATTTTATTAGAAGAACTGGCGTGGGTCCTGAGGACAACTGCTGGGTCTGCATCACCTAGTAGTCATGTTTCTTTCCTGACTCAGTGATTGCAACAGTGAAACGACCATTGCTCTCTTTTGTACATTTGAACCACAAACCTAGAATCACGTTTGAGCCATAGTTGGAGGAAAAGGTTTAAGGGACCTCTATATTCTTTACTTTGAGGGATAAACATGTAATACATTTCGTTTTTCTTCAAAACTCTTCAGATTAAAATTAAGTATTGAATTAAGGAGTAGCATCAGTATGTTACTGTATGATGAAATTAACCAACTTTTAATTTTGATGAACATTAGAGAATTCAAAGCTGCATTTCTCAAGAGTATTTTGGAAGTGAAAATAGTGAAGAATGTGATAATTAAATGCTTAATGGGGAACATTATGAAATATATACATTTTAAATTTAAAATAATTTCATGTCAAATTTTATCCTAATTTATACATGAATCTTATATGTAAAGCAAATATCAGGTGCATAGGGTTTATGAAAAATTTATAGAAAAAAATCAATATTGAAAATATTCTATCATTTACATTTTCCCTGTAAATTTAGAAGACTGTATAGTAATTTATTTTTAGAATATCTCTTTCAGCCTATATAATCCCAGTGCTCAATAGAAGCAGAGTGTTAATATTTTTTTGACATAATAAAAATACAAGTAAATACTGAATTTTTATCATACAGTAATACTACAATTACTGAAAACCAATACAGGATACATGTTAAACTCTCATTAGTATCTCCTATAGTTTGATTTTTTTAAAACTTCAATTGTAATAAATTTGTTTCTTTTCTTAACTGATTCTTAGACTTTTTCCCCAATTCTTTACATTGAAGAGATAAGAAGCAGTTATCCCACATGCACCAGGGTTAAAGCTGCAATTTATTCCAAGATTTACTTTTGTCTTTCTTTCTAGTATAGATTTCAACATTTTTGATAAAACAAAGTATATTAAGTGAACATTCAATTTGTAATATATAGTAATCAGAGACTTTTACAAAGTTGAAAATTTCACATTAGAAGGTTTGGGCTATTAATATAAGACCTGACAATTAAGTTCATGAACTTATCCTAGTAGAAGTACTTTATACTGGGAGCAGCACCTGTGGCTCAAAGGAGTAGGGCACAGGCCCCATAGACTGGAGGTGGCAGGTTCAAACTTGGCCTTGGCCAAAAAAAAAAAAGTATTTTATACTGAATATTTTATTGCTGAATATCACTATGGTCACTTTCAACGTACTCCCCATGGAGAGCTATGTACTTCTAGGCTATGTACTGGCCTAGTCCATCCTTCAAAGCAGTTTTGGAAACTTTTTCTGGAATGACCATCAGAACAGGTATTGTACCAAGAGCCCACTGACCCACGAATGGATCAATAAATTGTGGTATATGTAAACCATGGAATATTATGCAGCCTTAAAGAAAGATGGAGACTTTACCTCTTTCATGCTTACATGGATGGAGTTGGAACATATTCTTCTGAGCAAAGTATCTCAAGAATGGAAGAAAAAGTATCCAATGTACTCAGTCCTACTATGAAACTAATTTATAGCTTTCATATAAAAGCTGTAACCCAATTATAGCCCAAGAATATGGGGAAACAGGAAAGAGGGGAGTAGAGGATGGGTGGAGGGAGGGTAATTGGTGGGACTACTTCTACAGTACATCTTACAAGGGTACATATGAAACTTACTAAATGTGGAATATAAATGTCTTAACACAATAACTAGTAAATGTCATGAAGGCGATGTTAACCAGTTTGATGAAAATATTTCAAATTGTATATAATACCAGCACATTGTACCCCATGACTGCATTAATGTACACAGTAATGATTAAAAATAAAATAAAAAGAACAAGTATTGTACGAGGTCAGACAATTGAGTATGTGAACTTGCCACCATGCGGTCACCTGCAGCAACGCACAAACTCAGTAAGGATTCATAACCTCAGTATATCAGTGTCTCACAGCTGTGTTCATGTTGACATGTGACAGTATCTTGCTGAGTAGTGTCCATCAGTGTTGTTGCATATCTTTGTGTGTCATATGACAACAGCTCTGATGGTCATTCCAGAAAAAGAGCTCCAAAATCGCTTTGAAGGGTAGACTAGCTGCCTGTGTACTAGCTTCCCAAAGGGAGTATTTCAAAGGTGACTGAAGTGAAATTCAGTAATAAGGTATGTAACATTCTTTCTAGGATGAGTTCATGAACTTAATTGTCAAACCTCATACTTTTTATGCATATTGTGAAAGTAGAAACAGCTGATCATTTTGGGAAAAAGATTATGGCAAAACTAAAAGCAAGAGCAATTAATTAGTCTGGATATTGATGACAGTAATGGCTCAACTATTCCTAAGGACTAATGTAATGAAGGTAGATCATTTCTTTTACTTATTTCATTGCCAAGAATAGGTTTGGAAAAGGGTAAGAATATTAATTTACTTCATGTTGAGCATCTACTATGTGGCTAGGTCCTCTGCAAAGTGTTGAGGACACGGAAATGGACAAGAGGGGGAAAAAAGGTTACCTGAAAAGGTACTTGTCCATACAGTTAAATGAAGTCTAGCCCAAGGTAACTAAACCAGTAACCGCTAAAAGAAAGAAGAAAATTACTTCTGTTTGTCTCTTTGTCTTTTTACAATTTTAAGGTAAGGATGAACATGGAAGGAAGTTTGGGAGGCACATATAATACCACCTAAGTTTAAGGGTAGATATGATAATATGTGTGCTAGAGTTAGGACATATTTTTTTCCCTTTCTGGCTGGAAATTAAAGCAGCTGTAAAAATGCTGGGGGTGGGGGTGGGCATGGGGGAGAAATTGCTGACAAAAGATCAAGTCTATGACCCAATTCAGAAGGTAGCTGAATAACATTATACAAATCTTAAAAGAGGAAAAGATCTCCATTGAATGAAGCAAAGCAATGACACAGTTCTGATGTACAAGTTTTAGTTAACATGGTTATTGAGGAAAGCAAGGATCGCTTGTACTTAAAATGATCATTAAGAATAATGATTCTAGTTTTGGCACTAAGGATGAATGTATATATATAGACATAATGTGTAGCAAAGAATATTTACAGTCACATTTTATGCACCAATAAATAATGCATTTACTTCTCAAAATGCCAAAGCGAATGTGGGAGAGAAAATTTTCATCTATATTCAGGATTAAACTTTCTAATTTTAAATTACCAGACTTGAGCTGTAAATTTACTTCCGTTGAAAGGTTTGGAGAGATTATTAATGGATCTTCTAAAATTCTGCAAGTTGTTTAAAAGATTAACATAATAAAGAATCCTGCCATAGATATAGCAAATTTATTGGCGTAAGTTTATTGAGCACCTACTATGTGTCAGCACTGTGCCAAATAATTTATTTACTATTTCTATTGCTGTCACATTTTAGTGTTTTCAATTTCTCTACCGATAACTCTTACATAGTTAATTTATAGCTACAATGTTTGAAATAAGGCTTTGCCCATTCATTCCATAAGTTTAGTCCCAAAGGCATTTCCTCATTACCAAGAGGCAGGCAGCAGGAAGAGAAAGCCAAATCCAAATCCCAGAGAATACTGAAGATGACTTCCTTGGCATTTGTGGTGTTATCTTCATGGTCTTTCAGAAATCCCCAAACTTGTTAAAAGTCAAGGACTTAAGATAAAACCAGTCATCTACCAGTTTCACAGACTGTTTCATTTGTCGGCCAGTTTCTTGCCTTAAGGTCTTAACAGCAATGACCGCTCATTTAGGTAGGAAACCACAGCCTGTGAATACCTTAACTCCAAATCTTGACGCCTACGATCGACCGGGTCTACCCAAAGAGGAAAGCGGGGAGGGCAGAGCGCAAGGGCTGGGTGGGGGAGGCTGAGGTGACAGCAGGTGAGAGCCTGGTACGGATGGGGAAGTGAGAAAGGCACAGTGTGGGTATTACTCATTTTGCTTTACTGCCGAGGCTGCTCACAAGCGGAACTTCTTGCCTCTCTTTCGGTCCAGCCGAAGTTCAATCTAACTGAAGTCACTTCCCATCCCGGTTCGCTTGGGGGAAAACCGTGCGTCCGTGGAAGGGAAGGGACTGAGAACTGAGAGGGTCAGGTAGTCACTCTCATGACGCCGCGTGTCCTCGCCCGTCAGGAGCCGAGCTTCCCTATTCAGTTCATCACCGTTCCCCGAACTTGCCCTTCCTTAAATTAAGGGAACTCCCGGGGGAGTCCAGAGCACGACCTTGGCCCAGACTGCGCCGAGGGGAGAAACGAGGCGTGGGATCCGAGCCCAACCTTCAGAAAGAGGGCAGCCTGGGTCCTCGAAACTCTCCGAGGGCCAGCTCCAAGGGCACAGGGTGCAGAGGAGAATGAGCCAGACCAGTCCGTGCCCCAGGCAGAGCGGCGGGTGTGGCCACTTCAGAAGCAGAACGCCGCTGAGCCTCCAACTTTACCTTTCCTACCCCGACAGCGTGTCGCCCTTCTGGCCACGTCCCCACAGCTTCCCAACACCTTCCTTCCCTCAGCCCACCACACCTGAGCAAAACTTTTCCCTCGCCCCTCAATTCAAACTCAGCAGTGTCTACGGTTGCCGCAAACCGTCCTGTCCCTAGCAACAAGGTTCCGGCCGTAGAGCGAGCGCCTCTAGGTGTAAGGAAGGTGATGTCGTAAAGCCGCGAGTGTCGAAAACCAGGTGCGGTGGGGAGGGGGCAGGGTCGGCCCCCGAGGAGTGGGCACGAAGACCGAAGGCCAGCTCGGAAGAGCGTCGTGCAGGGACAGACAGTACCAACCATCATGGCGC
>CAUYTI010079286.1:0-11262 GCA_963575145.1 Galago senegalensis | reverse complement strand
AAAATCTTAACTCTAGGCCAGGCACAGTGGCTCACACTAGTAATCCTAGCACTCTGGGAGGCAGAGGCAGGTGGATTGCCTGAGCTCAGGTGTTCAAGACCAGCCTGAGCAAGAATGAGACCCCATCTCTACTAATAATAGGAAAACTAGCCGGACCAAGTGGTAGGTGCCTATAGTCCCAGCTACTCAGGAGGCTGAGGCAAAAAGATGGCTTGAGCACAGGAGTTTGAGGTTGCTGTGAGCTATGATGATGCCAGGGCATTGTACTCAGGGCAACAGAATGAGATTCTGTCTCAAAAAAAAAAAAAGGAAGGGGTGGCGCCTGTTGCTCAGTGGGTAGGGCACCGCCTACCCTTGCCAAAGGCGGCAAGTTCAAACCCGGCCCCTGCCAAACTGCAGCAAAAAGATACCCGGGCGTTGTGGCAGGCGCCTGTAGTCCCAGCTACTAGGCAGGCTGTGGCAAGAGAATTACCTAAGTCCAGGAGTTGGAGGTTGCTGTGAGCTGTGTGACACCACAGCACTCTACTGAGGGCAATAAAGTTAGACACTGTCTCTACAAAAAAAAAAAAGAAAGAAAGAAACAAAAAGGAAGGAAGGGACAGAAGGAAAGAAAATGAAAAGAACATTAAAAGAAAATCTTAATTCTCTTTCTGGGGCCATTTTTCTCGTTTGGAGTGAAGGTAACTCCTGGCAGGTCCAAATTCAAGTTCTACCCAGCCTAGCAGCTACCACTGAAAAACAGCACCTTTTTCCTGGTACTTTTAATTTATTTAATAGATAACTTACTATATATTTACTTAAACATTTTTTATAACCTATTCAAATGAAAATTTATATCATTTAATTTTGGGGGGTTTTTGTGTGTGTGTGTGTGTGGTTTTTGGCCAGGGCTTGGTTTGAACCCACCACCTCCGGCATATGGGGCAGGCGCCCTACTCCTTTGAGTCACAGGTGCTGCCCTATATCATTTATTTTTTAATGTGACTGTGTTTAAAACTCAGCTTGATAAATTCCTAAAAATACAGCCATCAGCACCAGGGAGCAGGCATGAGCTGGCTGTGGTGCACCATTGTCAGGATGGCTGAGTCAGCCCTCCCCCCACCCCCATCTCTGCACACCAGTGGGAATGGAGATCTGCTCCAGTTGGCCCTGACTGAGTCACATGCCTGCCCCTGGACCAGGCACTCAGTCTCTGATTGGCCAGACCTAGGTCACATCTTCACTTCTGCTCCGATTCACCAGGCCTATGTCATCAAGAAGACTAGTGTCTGACTCACTGGGGTTATTGGGAACCCAGCATAAATATGGATGCTTAGAGCAGACCTTGGAACCTAGTAAGGGCTGTGCAGCATTCATTGTGGTTATTACAGGAAGCTCCTTCAGGTGCGGCATGTAGATGTCTATTTACTGGGTCACCAGGAAATTTATATTTCTTTTTTTTTTTTTTTTTTTTTTTTTGCAGTTTTTGGCTGGGGCTGGGTTTGAACCCACCACCTCCGGCATATGGGGCCAGCGCCCTACTCCTTTGAGCCATAGGCGCCACCCCAAAATTTCTATTTCTTGCCATGAGTTGAGGTCACCAAAGTCTGAGAAACCAGGCCCCTGGCAGTGCTCAACCAGAACAATCAACCCTTTGAGGGTCCTGAACAGCCTTTTGTTGAGGACATCTTCTCCAGTTTCCCTATCCCCGAGGGCAGCAGTCTCCCTCCCCAGGCAGCCGGGGGCAGGCGGGGCAGCTGTCTGCAGCCATCCTTCGCCTTGGGTGAGCCCCAAAGAGCATGCAGGCAATGGCTACAAGCATTTGCTCATTCTGTCCTGCATCTGGGTTCTGGGATAATTGTCTCCTAAAGGTGCCCCTGAGGGGATAATAATAAATAATAACAATTAATGGCCGTCTCTGATTGCCAGGCACAGGGCTAAGCACTTTACAGTTGTCTTTTTATTTGACCTTGACATTGTGCCTGTGAGGTCATTATGGGAGTGATCTGGACAGAGGAAGAGACTCAGGCATGGAAGATTGTGACCTGGTGCAGAGTCAAACAGCTGCCAAGTGACAGGGTTGGACCCCAAACCCCGTGAATCGAAAGCACACTTTCCCCCTGACTTGTTCCCCACTTGATCCAACCAGACCTGGCCTGATGGCATCCCAGGCACAAAGCTGAGGGCTTTTGTTCACCCTTGCTGACCTCCCTTGGACAGACACCCCAAAGGTACCTGATTCACAGATGTCACAGCTGTTTGTCAGCTGACAGGCAGTTAGCAGGGCACTGCGTGGGGAAGCTGCCCGCCAGCCAGCAGCTGAGACAGCAAAAGGGCTGTTTCTGTTCCACCCAGTGTGCTTTGGAAAGGATTCAACCTCCTACCACAACTTTTAACCGGTAAAAATGAGGGAACAAAGTTCTCTTTTTTTTTTTTTTTTGAGACAGTCTCAAGCTGTCGCCCTGTATATAGTGCTGTGGTGTCACAGCTCACAGCAACCTCAAACTCTTGGGCTGAAGTGATTCTCTTGCCTCAGCCTCCCAAGTAGCTGGGACTACAGGCGCCTGCCACAATGCCCAACTATTTTTTGGTTGCAGTTGTTCAGCATACCCAGACCAGGTTCGAACCCACCAGCCTTGGTGTATGTGGCTTGGGCCATAACCACATTACTAGGGCGCTGTTCTGGGAACAAAGTTCTTAAAGGTATGCAAATCATGGCTCTAAAGAAATTTAGCACAAGTGGGTCAAAGAATAGGCGTTTGCTAGGTACCAGGTACTGATTTAATCTTTACATGAATTTATTCAGTCTCTCAGCAGACAGAATACTGTAACTACACCCATTTTGCTTAGGAGGAAGCTGATGCCCAGAGTAGTGATATGAACTGTGTTAAGGCCCCACAGCCCACTGGTGAGCAGGAGAGCCAAGATTTGAAACCCTAATCCTCTCTACCCTCACTGGGTATGGGCCAAGAGTGGCAAATCTTTGGTCTTCACCTGAAAATTACCAGGCTTCAGGGCTGATGTGTGTTTGATGATGGAGGAAAGCATTTTTTTTTTTAGAGACGGTCTGACTTTATCACCCTCGGTAGAGTGCTGTGGCATGTGTCATCACAGTTCACAGCAAACCTCCAACTCCTGAGCTTAGGCAATTCTCTTGTCTCAGCCTCCCAAGTAGCTGGGACTATAGGCGCCCACCACAGCACTCAGCTATTTTTTGTTGCAGTTTGGCTGGGATCAGGTTCTAACCTGTCACCCTTGGTATATGGGGCCAGCACCCTACCCACTGAGCCACAGGTACCACCATGGAGGAAAGTATTATCGTGGAAGAATATGTGTAATGTGCTAGAGCCAGATGGCCATCCAAGATTGTATGTATCCTCTCTTGGGGAATGCTCCTTCTCCCCTCCCACCCGCTGCTTCTCATTGAGGAGCTTTGTCTTGGTTTAACAGGGGTCCTCAAACTTTTTAAACAGGGGGCGATTTCACTGTCCCTCAGACTGTTGGAGGGCCAGACTGTGGGCCCCAGGACGAGTTGGCTGCTAAGCAGGACAGACAGCAGCGGCAAAAACACCCAGCGGGCTGGATAAATGTCCTAGGCTGGTCACATGTGACCAATGGGCCACAGTTTGAGTACGCCTGGTCTAGTACAGTGGTTGTCAACCTGTGGGTTAGGAACTGTATTAAAGGGCCGCGGCATTAGGAAGGTTGAGAACCACTGGTCTAGCTGGAGGAGAAACTCCTCTTCAAGTGAGCTTTCTCTGTCTTTCTAAGTTGGTGTAACTTTGGTGAATTCATTGTCCCCTGGCTGGCTCTACCACAGGTTGACTATATGACCTCTTCTCAGATTCCTCACCTATAAAAGTGGGGATGTTAACATTATCCCGTGGTTGGGATAACAATTGGGAGGACCATGATGCTTCTGAAAGTCTTGCCTCACGGCTTTACACAGAGTAAAGGTCAGGAGGTGAGATAGATGAAGCTATTTTAGGATCTGAGCAAATCACGTCAAATGACACATAAATTCCTCCCTTCCAGGTCGCAGAGTCATCTGTCTAGTGGGAGCTGGAATCTCCACATGTAAGTACCCCCCTCCCCCAGCATCTTCCCTTAGGAATAGGGGACCCCTCGCCAGGGCCCAGGAGGAATCCTTTCTGGGCCCTGGCCTGGGAGGGTCGGAGGAATAAGGATGGGGCCAGCATCTCCGATCCACTGACCCCTGCCCCTCCATCCTCAGCGGCGGGCCTCCCTGACTTACGCTCTCCATCCACGGGCGTATACGCTAACCTGGAGAAGTACCATCTTCCCTACCCAGAGGCCATCTTCGAGATTGGCTACTTCAAGGTATGTGCTCTCCCAGGAAGGAGCACCTGTGATAAGGGGCAGGAATTGGGATCACTGGGCTCCAACCTTTGTCTCACTTGGGACTTCTGGCCCTCTGGCTCTCTCTCCAACAGAAACATCCGGAACCCTTCTTTGCCCTTGCCAGGCAATTCTATCCTGGGCAGGTCAAGGTGAGATACTTTTTGCAGAGGGGTAACAGGAAAGGCTGGGAGACAGCAGGCATGGGAAGCCCCCCCCAACCAGGGCCCTTTAGATATTTCAGTACATGGGTGCTGGGTCCAGAATGCCCGGGTTGAACTTCTGGTCCTTTATTTCTTCATTTTGTGACCTTGACCCTCAGTTTTACAGTCTGTAGAAAAATTAAGCTGATAATGGTGGTTGGGTGGCTTCAACACATTAATAATGCACGTCACAGCCCAGACTCTGGAGTCAGCCTGCCCCAGTGTGAACCCTAGTTTTTTTGTTTTTTCTTTTTTTTTCCAAGACAGACTCTCACTTTGTCACCCTCAGTAGAGTAAGATAGCGTCATAGCTCACAGCAACTTCAAACTCTTGGGCTCAAGTGATTCTCTTGTGTCAGCCTCCCAAGTAGCTGGGACTACAGGTCCCCACCACAATGCCCAGCTATTGTTTAGAGACAGAGTCTCGCTCTTGCTCAGGCTGGTCTGGGACATGTGAGCTCAGGCAATCCACCCACCTCAGCCTCCCAGAGTGTTAGGATTACAGGCGTGAGCCATGATGCGAGCTCAGGCAATCTACCCACCTCAGCCTCCCAGAGTGTTAGGATTACAGGCGTGAGCCATGATGCCTGGCCTAACTGCGTGCCTTTGATGACAGTCCAGGCCCCAGGCGTCAGTTTCCTCATCTGTGAAACCGGAATAATGATGGTCTGTCACAGGGCTGTTGTGTTAATTCCATGAAGTGAAACAGGCACAGTGTCTAGAGCAGCTCCTGGCACGGAGCACTTGGGGGCAAATGTTCTCTACTGTTACCATCATTGTTAGCATTTCTGCCCCGCAGCCGACCATCTGTCACTACTTCATCCGCCTGTTGAAGGAGAAAGGAATGCTCCTGCGCTGCTACACGCAGGTAGGCAGGCTGCGCCCCCTGCGGGAAGGGGCGGTACCCTCGGGGGAGGGGCTTGGCTGTGAGTGGTGACTTAAATGGACGCAGGCCAGGGCTTGGCCCACTGCCTCCTTGCTGGGGAACTTGCAGTGAGTCCCTTCCTCTCCACCTCAGTTTCCCCTTCTATGAACAGGGACTGGATTAGCTCTGCCCTCTCAGGTCTGTGGCCAGGTGGCAATGAACTCCTCTCGGGGCCATGGTGTGTATGCTGCAAAAGGACCCATCTGAGGGGACACCATTTGTACCATAGACAACCCACATTTCTTTTCTTTTTTCAGATAGACTTGCACTTTTGTTACCCTTTGTAGAGTGCCATGGTGTCATAGCTCTTGGGCAACTTAGAGCAACTTCAAATTCTTGGGTTAGAGCAATCCCCTCAAAATGCATGGCCAGTTTTTCTGTTTTTCTTTCTTTCTTTTTTTTTAGAGACAGAGCCTCAAGCTCTTCCCCTAGGTAGAATGTTGTGGCATCACAGCTCACAGCAACCTCCAACTCCTGGCTCAAACGAGTCTCCTGCCTCCGCCTCCCAAGTAGCAGGCGCCCACCACAACGCCTGGCTATTTTTTGGTTGCAGCCGTCATTGTTGTTTGGTGGGCCAGGGCTGGATTCAAACCCGCCACCTTAGGTGTATGTAGCTGGCGCCTTAGCCACTTGAGCCACAGGCACCAAGCCCTGTTTTTATTTATTTATCTATTTGTTTTTGAGACAGAGTCTCACTTTGTCGCTCTTAGGAGAGTGCCATGGTGTCACAGCTCACAGCAACCTAAATTTTGGGCTTAAGTGATTCTCTTGCCCAGCTATTTTTTGTTGTAATGGTCATTGTTGTTTAGCAGGCCCAGGGCCAGGTTCCAACCTGCCGGCACACGTGTATGTGGCTGGCTCCCTACCCACTGATCTACAGGTGCCAAGCCATAATTGGCACAATGATAGACATGACATTGTATGCGCCACTCAGACATGTTAGGTGCTCAGCCAAGGGCCCCTCCCGAGGGTACTCGTGCAGAGGCTCGCTTCTAGAGTAATCAGCATGATTTTCAGGTTCTCACAACCCTACCAGTAAAAAACATCTGTGTCTCTGCCTGTTTTACGAGTATGTACTGAAACCAAATGATTGGACCCCAGCAGGACTGCACATGTCATAGATAATAGCTGAGAGCCCAACGTGATAAAATAGAGGGATAACCCTTGAAGATAAATAGGTGTTCTTGTATTTTCTTCCTGCCCCCAGCAGTTTGGCCCTTGCAGCTTCAGGACCTGCCACCAGGGGGAGGACAAGGGCTTTTTAGATCCGAATTCACAGGTTGGGACAGGTGTTCCTGCATGGGGCTGGTGGTGGAGGCAGAGGAAGGGACAGCCTCCTCCTTCATTCTCAAGGGGGCCCAGGCTAGGAATAAACCTGCCCTTCTGCTCAGAAAGTGAGTTCTATTCACAGGCATTCTCAGGCATGAAACAAAACGGCTCCCTTAAAGCCAGGGGCTTTCTGTGTATGATTTCACAACAAGGCACCTTGTAGTCCCAGCTACGCTGGAGGCTGAGGTAAGAGGATTGCTCAAGCCCAAGAGTTTGAGGTTGCAGAGGTTTCTGTGAGCTATGAGGCCATGGCACCCTACCCAGGGTGAAAGAGTAAGACTCTGTCTCAAAAAAAAAAAAAAAAGTGTTCTACGCTAAGGGGCAAAGTGAGTGCATAGATGATGAGGTAAGACTGTGTTTGTTCAAAGAATCCCAAGAAGCTGGATGCGAGGGAGTGATAAGGAGAGCTAGAGGAGATGAGGTCAGGGAGGTGATGAAGGTACATCAGAGAGCTTGTGAGCCACAGAGAGGAATTCGACCTTGCCCCTGAGAGAGGAGGAGCCACAGGAGGGTTATAAACAAGGAGGGACCTGACCTGACTTGGGTGCTCACAGGCTCCTCTGGCTGCATGTGAGAGACAGACTATGAGGTCTGTGGGGAGGGGAACACAGAGACCAGCCGGGAGAGATGGTCCAAGCAAGAGAGGTGGAGGCTGTACCGAGGAGGGGAGAAGAGGACAAGTTACAAATCCATTTGGAAGATGGAACTGTAGGATGTGCTGATGGATTGGCTGTGGCTGTGACAGAAAGAGGAGAGCCAAGGACAACTTGATGGCTTTAGCCCAAGCACCTGCTGCTTTTTACTGAGCTGGTGGGAAGCACGGGCCAGGGCAGATGAGGGTTGTGGTGTGAGGTGTGCCCAGGTCAGACTGCCTGATGGACAGACACTAACCTGGAGGAGGAGGACAGCTGCACAGAGAAGTCTAGACTTGAGTGGAAAGGTCTCAGATGAACAGGCAGCACGTGAATGATGTTTAAACTCACCGGGGAGTACCAGCTGTAATCCCTGCACTTGGGGAGGCTGAGGTAGGTAGATTGCTTGAGGTCAGGAGTTTGAGACCACCCTGAGCAAGAGTGAGGCCCCATCTCTAGTAAAAATAGAAAAACTAGTGGGGCTGGGCGAGGTGGCTCACGCCTGTAATCCTAGCACTTGGGAGGCCAAGGCGGGTGGATTGCCTGAGCTCACAGGTTTAAGACCAGCCTGAGCCAGAGTGAGACCTTGTCTCTAAAAATAGCTGGGTGTTGTGGCAGGCGCCTGTAGTCTAAGCCCAGGAGTTGGAGGTTGCTGTGAGCTGTGATGCCACTCTACCCAGAGGTGACAGAATTAGACTGTCTCAAAAAAAAGGAAAGGCTCAGCTCCTAAAGCTCAGTGAGTAGGGCACCAGCCACATACACCTAGGCCAGAGGGTTTGAGCCCAGCCGGGGCCTGCTAGACAACAATGGCAATTCCAACCAAAAAATAGCTGAGCGTTGTGTCAGGTGCTTGTAGTCCCATCTACTTTGGAGGCGTGAGAATTGCTTAAGCCCAAGAGTTTGAAGTTGTTGTGACCTCTAGAGCTCACAGCACTCTACCCAGGGCGACATAGACTCTGTCTCAAAAAAAAAAAAAAAAGGCTCAGCGCCTGTAGTCAAGTGGCTAAGGCACCAGCCACATACACCAGAGGTGGCAGGTTTGAATCCAGCCTGGGCCCGCCAAACAACAACTACAACCCAAAAAAAGAAGCCGGGCATTGTGGCAGGCACCTGTAATCCCAGCTACTTGGGAGGCTGTGGCAAGAGAATCACTTGAGCCCAGGAGTTGGAGGTTGCTGTGAACTATGATGCTAAGGCACTCTACCCAGGGAGACAGCTTGAGGCTCTGTCTCAAAAAACACACACACACACATACACACATAAGAAGGAGGGGGTGGGGCTATAGTCCCAGCTACTTAGATAGCTGAGATAGGAGGATTGCTTGAGCCCAGGAGTTTGAGGTTGCAGTGAGTTACTTTGAGGCCACTGCTCTCCAGCCTGGGTGATAAAGCAAGAACTTATCTCTAAAAAACAAAGTCACATAAGAATATTGCACTCAGGCTCGGCACTTGTGGCTCAAGTGGCTAAGGCACCAGCCACATACACCTAAGGTAGCTGGTTTGAATCCAGTCTGGGCCTGCCAAACAACAATGACGGCTGCAACAACAACAACAAAAAAAATAGGTGGGTGTTGTGGCAGGCGCCTATGGTCCCAGCTACTTGGGAGGCAGAGGCAGAAGACTCACTTGAGCCCAGGAGTTGGAGGTTGCTGTGAACTATGATGCCACGGCACTCTACCCAGCGGGACAGCTTCAGGCTCTGTCTCAAAAAAAAAAGAATATCGCACTTGGAAGGTAGCAGATGACACAAGCAGCTAAATGCCCTATATAATGCTATGCCTGCCATAGGCTCTGGCTGTGGAAAAGAGGGCAGAGCTCCAGCCCCAGCTCAGGGACTGAGCTGTGTGCCTTGATGTGGGGCCCCAAGTTTCACCTGGAGAAAGTGACATGGATGGCGCCTGTGGCTCAGAGGGTAGGGATCTAGCCCCATATACCGAGTGTGGTGGATTCGAACCCAGCCCCAGCCAAACTGCAACAAAAACATAGCTAGTTGTTGTGGCAAGCACCTGTAGTCCCAGCTACTTGAGAGGCTGAGGCAAGAGAATCACCTAAGGGGTGGCGCCTGTGGCTCAAAGGTGTAGGGTGCTGGCCCCATATACTGGAGGTGATGGGTTCAAACCTGACTCCAGCCAAAAAAAAAACTGCAAAGAGAATCACCTAAGCCCAGGAGTTGGAGGTTGCTGTGATGCTATGGCACTCTACCAAGGGCAATAAAATGAGGCTCTCTCTAAAAAAAAAAAAAAAAAAAAAAAAAAGCCAGAGGAAGTGACATCTACCTCTGCACAGATGCCCTGTCTGGGCGCAGTGACATGATCATAGTTCACAGCATCCCCTATCTCTTGTGCTTAGGCAATCTTCCTACCTTAGCCTCCCAAGTAGCCAGGACAACAGACACATGCCACCACACCTGGATAATGTTTTAATTTATTTTCTTAGAGGTAGGGTTTTTTTTTTTTCCTTAGAGGTAGGTTTTTTTTTTTATGTTTTAATAATGTTTTTTTTTTTTTTTGGAGACAGAGCCTCAAGCTGTTCCCCCTGGGTAGAGTGCCATGGCATTACAGCTCACAGCAACCTCCAACTCCTGGGCTCAAGCGAGTCTCTTGCCTCCGCCTCCCAAGTAGCTGGGACCACAGGCGCCCGCCACAATGCCCGGCTATTTTTGGTTGCAGCCGTCGTTGTTTGGCTGGTCCGGGCTGGGGATTCGAACCCGCCACCTTAGGTGTACGTGGCTGGCGCCTTAGCCGGTTGAGCTATAGGCACTGAGCCTTTGTATGACTTTCAAATAAAGAATGATTTTTACATTTTTAAAAACTTGAAAAAAATCAAAAGAGGAATATCTTGTGATACATGGAAATTACACGTAATTGAAAAATAGTGTCCATGAATAAAGTTTTATTGGAGCACACACACAAAAAGAAATATAATTCTATTGTATTTCACCCCTGAGATATGGGGTTTATGTGCTTTAGCAATTAGCATTAACCAATACTGTTCCATGATCTATTAAACCAGTTCCCTTATTGGTGAACATTTAAGTTACCATCAATCTTTTGCCATTAGAACAACAGTGGAATGAATGACATTAGATATCCATCATGCTGCATGTATATATGGATAGGATAAATTCCCCAAACTGGAAATGGCTGGGTCAAAGAATATGTGCATTTGTACTGTGGATAGCTATTACCAAATGCCCTCCATGGGGCAATCTGTACTCTCACCAGTGAAGCCAGAGAGTATCTACTTCCCCACAGTTTTGTCAACAGGGTGAGTAATCAATTTTTGGAGCTTACTCAATCCGATAGGTGAAAATTTACTTAGCTTTTTTTTTGGTTTATTCTGTATCTCCCAAAAGACTGCCTCTTAATTAATCCAACTGGATTGCAGCCTGCCGTTCCCCAATTCCTATCTCAGGCTCACAGGCATTCAGGCCTGGACTTTAGTGCCCTAGCATGGTGGGATCGATGACACAGATACTTTAATTGGTAAAACACTCTAGATTTCCAGGGTCTACCCAACCTGCCATATAGGCAGATGCTTCTCCCTGGAAGAGATTCCTAAAGTCTTTCAAACACATTTCCTAAAGCAGCTTTGGGGCACATGGCACAGGCTTTAAGATCAAAAAGCCCCAAATTTAAAGTTTGACTCTACCACTTACTTAGCTCAGTAACGTTGGGTAGACACTTAGCTTTTTTTTCTTTTCTTTTTTTTTTTTTTTTTTTGAGACAGAGCCTCAAGCTGTCCCCCTGGGTAGAGTGCCATGGCATTACAGCTCACAGCAACCTCCAACTCCTGGGCTCAAGCGAGTCTCCTGCCTCCGCCTCCCAAGTAGCTGGG
>CAUYTI010079285.1:0-56995 GCA_963575145.1 Galago senegalensis | reverse complement strand
TTTTTTTTTTTTTTTGAGACAGAGCCTCAAGCTATCCCCCTGGGTAGAGTGCCATGGCATCATGCTCACAGCAACCTCCAACTCCTGGGCTCAAGCGAGTCTCCTGCCTCTGCCTCCCAAGTAGCTGGGACCACAGGCACCCGCCACAATGCCTGGCCATTTTTTGGTTGCAGCCATCATTGTTTGGCGGGCCCGGGCTGGGAATTCGAACCCACCACCTTAGATGTATGTGGCTGGCGCCTTAGCTGCTTGAGCCACAGGCACCGAGCCAAGGACTTTTCTTATACAGCGTCATTTTCCTTTCTGTTTAACCTTTGTTACTAAAAGCATTTTTCATAAAGCAGGATCACAGTTTACTATAGCCACTCACTTAGCCAAACTATAATTAGAAGGTTTTAAAAGGGAAAAATACTATTCTTTGATAGAGAAAAGACTAAGTTTCCCAAACAATCATAGACAGCCAAAGTATTACATCTTACAAACAACTCAGACATCTTAAGATTATCTTTTTTTTTTTTGAGACAGAGTCTCACTCTATCACCCTGGATAAAGTGTCATAGGTGTCATAGTTCACTGCAACTTCAAATTCCTGGGCTTAAGCAATCCTCTTCCTCAGCCTCCCAAGTAACTGGGACTATAGGCTTTGTCACAACACCTGGCTAGTTTCTTCTTCTTCTTCTTCTTCTTCTTTTTTTTTTAGTAGAAATGGGGTCTCACTCTTGCTCAGGCTGGCCTCTGAGCTCGTGAGCTCAAGCAGTCCACCCGCCTTGGCCTCCCAGAGTGCTACAATTACAGGCATGAGCCACAGTGCCCGGGCCTTGATTATCTTTTTAACTTAATATAACATGGCTTTAAGGTTTTAGGTAACTGAAAATTGTTTTGAAGTCACAACATAGATGTCATCCCTGATGTCTTTCCTGGTCACCCTAAGCCTCAAATGGCCACGTGGCATCAAAGATGGCTGCAAAGGACAGGCCCTATTTCCATATCCTTAATTCATTTGTCAGCTGTAAAGATACAAAACAGGACTGGAAGATTCAAATTCCCCTGGAATAGCCAGGGACAAAGCTGGAGCAGGGAAGAAGGGACTAGGCGGGCCTCGTAGCTGCTGGCTTAGGCATACAGAACATGTCCCTAGGCTTCACCACAGCCACCTATCGACACCTCAGTATTCAGAGGCTCAAAACTAGTGCATAAGCTGAAAGTCAAATTCAGCAAAATTTAGAACTATTACAGAAATGACAGTTTTATGACCTTTAATCATCTGAGCTTCAATGAGTTTTTAAACTAGTTTTATTTATCAAAGATTTACAAAGTCATATGAACAAAAAGGCATCTGTGTTCTTTTCTGTTTTCCTGATATAATAGTTGAGTATGAGCTTACTTTTTTGTAAAGCCCATTACCTAGGGCTCTTTTGCATATTTAGGTAGTGAGATACCACCTGCACATGGCACATACAGATAGCAGGCAGATATGCAGAAGCAGATCTTATATTTGCCAGCTTTAAAACTAATTTTTTATTCAGACTATTACTATCTTAATTATGTAATTTATCTTAGCATTTTACTAGGTTTTAGTTATCATTTTAAGTTATTTTTCTGCTAACCCTTTTTTTTTTTTTTTTTTTTTTTTTGCGATTTTTGACTGGGGCCAGTGCCCTACTCCTTTGAGCCACAGGCACTGCCCCTCTGCTAACCATTTTTATACCCTATAAATTAGGTATATAACACAGACCAGGGATTAAAACATAGTTTTTTGTTTGTTTGTTTGTTTTTTAGAGACAGAGTCTCACTTTATTGCCCTTGGTAGAGTGCCGTGGTGTCACAGCAACCTCCAACTCCTGGGCTTAGGCGATTCTCTTGCCTCAGCCTCCCAAGTAGCTGGGACTACAGGCGCCCACCACAATGCCTGGCTATTTTTTTGTTGCAGTTTGGCCAGGGAGGGGTTTGAACCCACCACCCTTGGTATATGGTGCTGGTGCCCTACTCACTGAGCCACAGGCACCACCCCTGAAAGCATAGTTTTAACTATTGCTTTTAATTTTGTCTTACCAAGGAAAAAAAACCTCAGCATTTTAGTAAGATTTGTTATTTTAAACAATGGAACATCATTTCTAAATTTTATGAATATAGTAGACCTCTTTAGAATACCTCCTGTATAAAAGTGCTTAATTAGATACTTTCAAAGCACCACATCCCTAGCAAAATCTAGTCACATCTTAGGGATCAGAGAGCATCAAAGTGTCTCTGGCCCCTTGAAGTTTAGCTAAACTCTAGAGAGTAAAGTCTGCTGTTCACATAAAGGTTTGTTGAAAATTCAGTAACATGAGGATTAACTAACAGCAGGAAAAAATGCAAACTTATGTGTGAGTAGCTTCAGAATGAACACTTGAAGACACTGGGGGAACGGTCTATTTTATGCTCAGGGTCAACAAAGTATGGGCATCTGTGTAGAATATGATTGATCTAACACTAATGGCTGGGTGGGGGGTCCCAGCAAGGCCCCTCCACCTTGACTCACTCTGGCCTGCTGAGCGTGCAACCCTTCCTTCTAGGAATGGAGCAGGGCCCTTTCTGCAATTCCAGTCAAGCAAAGTAGTCCTGATGATTACTTTATGGCCAGTTATTACATAGAACAATTTTAGGTTTTATGGGTAGCTTTCAGAAAAAGGAGTTCTGGCTTTTATGACATGCCTTGGGGAAAAGGGTTCTGACTTCTATGGCTAGCTCCAGGGAAGAAGCAGAACAAGAGGCAGGAGGACAAGGCAAAGTCAGAGAACTTTTGCTTCTAAGGCTTTCATTTTAAGGTAGTTTTCTGAGTGCCATCAACATAATATCACCGGATTTTTTTTTTTTTTTGAGACAGAGCCTCAAGCTGTCACCCTGGGTAGAGTGCTATGGTGTCACAGCTTACAGAAACCTCAAACTCTTGGGCTTAAGTATTTCTCTTGCCTCAGCCTCCCGAGAAACTGGGTCTACAGGTGCCTGCTGTTGTCATTGTTGTTTGGCAGGTGCAGCAGGCTGGATTTGAACCTGCCGGCTCTGGTGTATGTGGCTGGTGCCCTAGCCAGTTAAGCTATAGATGCCAAGCCATAGCACCGGATTTTAGTCTGAAAAAACCTTCAGCACCAATCCTTAGCACCTCAAACAATGTCAGAATGGTAACATATGTTTTTCTTACTTGAGGATCAAGATTAAGCTGTTTTTAAAACAACACAGTCTAAACAGTCTCAAAACATTTTCCAGCTGGGGTGTAAACTTGAGTACATGCAGTCTTTCTAAAGAGTAAGATGGTATTGACATTCTCTTTGGATTTTAACAACCTTTTTTTCCCCCTTAAAATAAATTACTATATGGGTGACAACAGAAAAGAAGCCAGATTCTGTAAAATAATTTAAAAAGGTTTATTATGAGCCATATTTTAGGACCATAACCTAGAGCTGCACCCAAGAAGCCTTGAGTAAGTGGTCTCACAGTGGTGGGGCTACAGTTTGATTTTATACATTTCAGAGAGACAGGAATTACAGGTAAAGTCATAAATTAACACATGGAAGGCAGGTGTTGGTTTGGCCCCCAAAGGTGGGACATCCCAAAGCAGAGGCCCACAGGTTACATAGGTGGGTTTAAAGATTCTTTGGCTGACAATCGGCTGAAAGAGTTAAGCTCTGTCTAATAGACCAGGAGTCAGAGAAAAGGAACTCTGAGTTACGATATGGGTCTGTTAGTCAGAGACAAACTACTGGACAATTGCCCAGACTCAGCGGTTTGTTGTGTACACTGAAGACCCACAGGTATGTCCTGCATAGCCTTAGACCTGTTAGTGAGTCTCAGAAGCAGCTCTAAGAAAGGAGGGGGTATAATGAGGCCTGTCTGATCCCTCCCATGGCTAGCAACTCAGTTTTAGGGCTTCCCTTGGCACAGAGGAGGGACCAGCCAGTCCGTTGCTAGGGGGGGAGACTTAAGATTTTATCTTAGTCCACAGCATTTTGCTGTTTCCTTTGCATCAGTTTTGATAAATTGTGTCTTTCAACACTTTTAACAATTTCATCTAAATTGCAAAATTTATTGGCAAAACTACTCATAATGTTACCTTATCTTTTTAAGGTCTATAAAACTGTTGGGGTTCAGGGCATGTTTCAGGTGCTGCCTGGGTCCTTGGTTCTTGGAGCACCTGTGGCCAAAAAATAACCAGATACCCTAGTGTAAGGCAAGTATGTACCAAAGTTTATTGCGAAAGAGGAAGATGGGTTTACAGAGTAAGGGCAAGACCCAGGCTTACAGAGCAAGATCCTTTCACCATAGACAGCAAATGGGCCTCCAAGATTGCAGGAAAGGAAAGGGCACAGAGGTCAAGATTATGAAGGTCCTCTTTTATACTATCTGGGCCAGGCCTACCTTGTGGTTCAGAGGTCACCTTGGAACCAGAGTCCTACTGACCATGTGGACCTCCCATGAGTCCACTGGGGGGTGTGTGTGGACCATAATGTAGATTTAAGCAGTTGTCATGATGATCAGTCATAAGGCTGTTCAGGCCACCAGTGAGACTACTTACTGCACCTGCTACTAGACCAGAGTGTCCTCTCCTCCCTTTCACAGTTGGCGTGCTAGATTTCCACTGGTTGGGTGGTCTCTCCTCCCCAGGTGTAGGCCATCACTAGGGGCAGAATTAAGGTAGGTGGCACCTAGACGGGGCCTGGAGATCCCTGCCTAGTCCTCCTTTCCAAGAGAGCCATCCTTAGCTACCTAACAGAACCAGTAGTGATTTCTTCTGTTTTAATCCTAATATTGGTAATTTATGTGCTTTCTCTCTCTCTCTTTCCCTTTCTCTGTCTCTTATTCATCGAATCAGTTTGGTTAGCATTTTATCAACTTTATTGATCTTTTCAAGGAGGAAGTTTTTGATTTTTTTTTTTTTTTTTGAGACGGAGCCTCAAGCTTTCCCCCTGGGTAGAGTGCCATGGCATCACGCTCACAGCAACCTCCAACTCCTGGGCTCAAGCGAGTCTCCTGCCTTGGCCTCCCAAGTAGCTGGGACTACAGGCGCCCGCCACAACGCCTGGCCATTTTTTTTGGTTGCAGCCATCATTGCTGTTTGGCGGGCCTGGGCTAGGGATTCGAAGCTGCCACCTTAGGTGTATGTGGCTGGTGCCTTAGCCGCTTGAGCCACAGGCACGGAGCCAAAGTTTTTGATTTTATAGATTTTTCTTTCCTTTATTCTTTTCCTATTAATTTCTGTTTCTAACTTTAAAACTTCCTTCTGCTTTTGGTGGGTTTGTTTTGCTTTTTGTTTGTTTTTTGAGACAGAGTCTCACTATGTCACCCTGGGTAGAGTGCCGTGGCATCACAGCTCACAGCAACCTCAGACTCTTGGGCTTAAGTAATTCTCTTGCCTCAGCCTCCCAAGTAGTTGGGACTGCAGGTGCCTGCACAAGGCCCTCTATTTTTCATTGCAGTTGTCATTGTTGTTGTAGCAGGCACAGGCGGGATTGGAACCTGTCAGCCTCTGTGTATGTGTCTGGCGCTGTAACCACTGTGCTATGGGCACTGAGCCTTTTTTTTTTTTTTTTTGGTTTCTTAAAGTGAAAGCTTAGCACACTGATCTGAAATCTTTATTCTTTTCTAATATGCTACACATTTCCTCCTAAGTATTGTTTTTCCTGAACAGCACAAATTTTGATACGCACTCTCATTCAGTTCAAAACGTGCCCTAATTTTCCTGGTCTTATTTAATTTATGGGTTGTCTGGGAATGTGTTGTATAATTCTCAGTTTTCAGGGGTTTCTAGATATCTTTCTATTCTCTAGTCCACTATAGTCAGCGAACATACTTCATGCAAGTTCAGTTCTCTTAAATTGAAACATGTTTTTCAACCAGAATGTGGCTGGTCCTGGTGAACATTCCAGATATACTTAGAAAAAAATTGTGTTCTGCTGTTGGCTGGGTAGAGAGTTCTACAAATGTCAGTTAGGTCCAGTTGGTTGACAGCAATTTTTGAGTATCCTATAGTCTCACTGTTATTCTGTTTGCTCGTCCTGACACCTAGTCAGAGATAAGTATTGGAATCTCCAACTACTATTGTAAATTTGTGGACTTTTCCTGTCAGTTCCAGTTTTTGCTTTAGAGATCTGTTACCAGGTGCATCCGAATTTAAGATGATCTTCTTTTCATATTGATACTTTCATTACTATGAAATAGTCATCTTTATCAAAACAGACCTTATTTATACTGGTATAGCTATTCCAGCTTTCTTTTTATTAGAATGTCATGGTATATCTTATTTTATTAGATAAAATTATCATTTTATCTAATTTCACTTTTAACCTGTTTGTATCTTTTTAGTTAAAATGGGTAAATTTTTTTCATAGGTAGCTTATAAATCTTGCCTTTTCATCCAGTCTGACAATCCTCTCTTTGAATTGAACTGTTTAGAACATTACATTGATATAATTAGTGATGTGTTTGTTTTTAATCTACTTTCTTGCTATTTTTTGTATGTTCTTTGTTCCTGTTTTCCTACTTTTTTTTCTTTCCTTCCCTTCCAACGCAATTCAGTATTTTTCTGATTGTGTGCGTGCTTGCGTGTGTGCGTGCGTGTGTGTGCGTGCGTGCATGTGTGTGCGTGCGTGTGCGTGTGTGTGTGTGTTTTGGCTCATTAGTTGTACCTCTGTTTTATTATTATTATTCTTGTGGTTGCTCAAGGATTTACAGTTTCCACCTTTAATTTATCATGGTTCAAACTTTCAAATAATATTATGCCAACACATATAGGGTAAGAGCCTCGCAACAGAGGATTTCACTTTCTCCTTCCCGTGCACTGTCAAACATTTTATGTAACATTATAACATGTTATGAACTTCGTAGCACATTGCTGTCACTTTAAATAGCCAAATGTCACTTTAAAAAGTTTAAATATGAGAAAAATAACAAATGTTCCTGATTACAGGGAAAACCAGATCATGTCATTTCCTTGCTTAAAACCTTCAACAGTTTCCTATGGCAGTTTGAATTCAATCCAGACTTAACATGCCCCACGATGTTAAGCTAGTCAGAGGAGGAAATATGTCATCATGGTTTCAGCATCTGGTTCTACTTTCATGAAAAGTTCTCGAGAAGTTTTCATGAAATGATTCCATTATTAACTTCATTTCCATTTTAGTGTACATACCAAAGAAAGGAGCTAATTACCTTAAATGGGTGCCTAGTGGTAAAAACTAGATGTCAATTTTGCCACCCTTTACTCCAGCTCCTAGGGAGAAAGGGCATTACCTAAGGAGGAACTATATTCATCACTGCCTAACACAGAACTGTAGGCACTTAGTAAGTATAGATGAATGAAGGGGCAGAAGAATAATCTGTGGTCTTTTTAAGGGTACCTACTGTTCTATTGGTTTCCTCTACTTCCCAATTTCCCAATAAGTTAGTGTAGCATCTAGTGATAGACCCAGAATCAGTACGGAATACCCCTGGAGGCATGCCACTAGGACACTGCACTCCAACCGTCCTTGCCTTTGCTAAGCATTCTGGACTCTGTGGTGCTGGATAAGCAAGAAAGGAGAGTCTCTATAGCATCTGTTCATCCAAAAAGACCTCTTAGCATTCCAAAGGAGTTCTGCAGAGGTACTCATTTAAACTTCGGGGCTAACCTAACTTATCTTCCCAGACAAAAATGTTTTTAGAAGTACTTTTTTTTTTTTTGAGACGGAGCCTCAAGCTATCCCCCTGGGTAGAGTGCCATGGCATCACGCTCACAGCAACCTCCAACTCCTGGGCTCAAGCGAGTCTCCTGCCTCAGCCTCCCAAGTAGCTGGGACTACGGGTGCCTACCACAACGCCCCCCTATTTTTTTTGTTGCAGTTGTCATTGTTGTTTTAGCTGGCCCGGGCTGGGTTTGAACCCACCGGCCTCATTGTATGTGGCTGATGCCTTACCCACTGAGCTATGGCAAGAAGCCTTTAAAAAAAATTTTTTTTTAAATTATTATTTTTTATTGTTTGGGATTCATTAAGGATACAAAGAATTAGGTTACACTGGTTATATTTGTTAGATAAAGACCCTCTCATAATTGTGTCCCCCCCAAAGAGGTGTGCCATATGTCGTTCCTCTCCCCCCCACCCAACTTGTTCATTCCCCTACCTGCCCTTGTATGAGCTCATCTACTGCCTTCATGTTACAGTTGTGTACATTGGATTCTTGCTTCTCCATTCTTGTGATGTTTTACTAAGAAGAATGTGTTCTACCTCCATCTAGGTTAATATAAAAGATATAAAGTCTCCATCTTTTTTTAGCAGCTGAATAGTATTCCATGGCATACATATATCACAGCTTATTAATCTATCCCTGGGTTGGTGGGCATTCAGGCTCTTTCCACGTTTTGGTGATTGTACAGTCTTATGATAAGAGAATTTTTTTCTTTTGGGTAGATGCCTAGTAATGGGATTGCAGGATCAAACAGGAGGTCTAATTTGAGTTCTTTGAGGATTCTTGATACTTCCTTCCAAAATGGTTGTATTCCTTTACAGTCCCACCAGCATTGTAAAAGTGCTCCTTTCTCTCCAAACTCATAGTAGCATCTGCAGCTTTAAGGCTTTGTGATGTGGGCCATTCTCACTGAGGTTAGGTAGCATCTCAGGGTAGTTTTGATTTGCATTTCTGTGATTAGGGACAATGAGCATTTTTTCATATGTTTGTTAGCCATCTGTCTGTCTTCTTTAGAGAAGGTTCTATTCATCTCTCTTGCCCCATGATATATGGAATTGTTGGGTCTTTTTTTGCTGATTAATTTGAGTTCTCTAAAGATCCTAGTTGTCAAGTTTTTGTTCGATTCATAAGATGCAAACTTTATTCTCTAGCTCTGAGGTTTTTTTCTTTTCCATGGTCTGACTTATTTTTCATACTTTCTACTGCCTCTTTACATTCCCTGATTGTCTTCTTAATTTCCCTAAGCTCTGCCATATCCTTTCTATATTCTATGTAGCACTCCTCCAAATTCTGGTTCTGTGTTTCCATTTTCTCGTCTGTTCCTTTTATTGCCTTTATCATCCATACTTTAAGTTCCCTTTCTGTCAAGTTCGTTAATTCTTTAGAGGTGGAGTCTTCTGCAGTAGTTGCCTCATGGTCCCTTGGAGTAGTTCTAAGGGAACTGTTTTGGTTTTATGTGTTGCCTGAATTTTTCCATTGGTTCCTCCTCATGTGTTCTTTTTCCTTACTCTCCTGTTTCCTTCTCACTGCCACCTTAATTTCAAACAAAAATCCTTGCTCTTGATGGCCATATGTTGCAATATGTCACTGGGACACCAAGTGGTGATGTGGTTTTCTAAGAGTCAGAGAGCACAGCCAGCAACTGTCTATGGTCCTTCTTCCAAACTTAGTTGCCTTTGGTGATTGCCTGATTGTTTCCTCAGCTTTCAGACCCTGCCAGGTTGGGATCTTAAAGCTCACAAGAATCCTTTACAGGCAGGTTTCACAGTGCCCCAAATTCCAGTTCCCATGGGGTGCAGGAGTCCCTCAGCCTGTCCCAAGAGTAGAGTTCTGATTCCAGCAGGCAGAATTAAGACTGCCGTGCTTTAGGCCCCTGCTAAGACCTTCTCTTGACCTTCCCACAATGGCAGCCCCCTGGCTGCCTAGACCTCCTCAGTATGGCTGCCCCACCAGTTACCAAACCTATGGCAGATCCACTCCAACTGGCATTCAAATCTGGTTGCTGCATACTGTTCCAGTCTGCCCACTCTTCCAAGCTTTGCCCTCAATGCACAGCTTCCCCCAACAACTAAAAACTCTAGAAAGGCTTCCTACCATCCTGAACCTTTGTGGGGGACCAACCAATCCCAGCTGGTCTCAATCACTTGCGTTATTCATCAGATTTCCATGGATCATACACTGTATCCAGCTCACCACCTCCTTGCTGTGCTCCCTGAGCTATAACTGTGGGTAAGGTCCTCATGCCAGGTCTAGCTGGGTTCTCTCTTTTCCCCCAGTTGTTCTCTAGGAGAGCTCAGTTGAGTGATCCTTCTAGTCTTCCATCTTACTCCACCACCCTACTGTGTATTCTTGAGAGTGATTGACCACAACTTTAAGTAGTATTCCAAGCATAGACACCCATAGTTTGTATGTGGAGTAGGAGTATACTTTTTATTTATTTTAGTTCATCACTATTCCAAGCATAATGTCATACACTCTTTGGCCTCAGGGACACAGGAGGTGTCCTACTTCTGGCAATGACCAGAAGTATCTCAGAGCCTAATGTCTTCCTTGTATGTTTGGATACTTTTATTCCCTTTGAAATTCACAGATCACCTTTCCAGCTCATTTTGGTTTGAGAGTTTTTTGGACCTGGAATTTCACTGCTTAGGAAATTTTAATGTCCTAGGTAAAATTTGTGATACTGTTTATTCCGGATTCTAAATCACGGTTGTGCTTAAATAAGGTAGGTCTGGTTCCAAGTCCTTGGGGGACCCGTGGTTTTTATTTATTTCTTCCTGGGGTTCTTCTATCTAAATAGATTCTCTGTCCTAGCACCTGATGAAATTACCTTTCAAAAATTCAGAGTAAATCACATGTACAGATTCAATCTTGTCCATGTGTCATTGTCCCTGCAAAGGAACCAAGAAGATACACTAGGGATGATTTCCTAAGCCAGAAATAATGGTGCTTCATGCTCCCCTTCTGGACCTCTGATTTATATATTTATAGAAGTCCATTGCTGTGGGATGAATGCTTGTCTCCCCCCAGATTTATAGTTTTTAATCCTAACTCCCAAGGTGATAATATTAGGAAGATGGGCCTTTCAGAAGTGGTTAGGAAGCAAGATTAGAAAGAGATTTGGAAGGTGAGATGGCACCACCTATGAACTGGAAAGCAACCCTTACAGGACACAAAATCTGCCAGCACCTTGATCTTGGACTTCCCAGCTTTCAGAACTGTGAGAAGTAAATAACTGCTGTATATAAGCTTCCCAGTCCATGGCGTTTTGTTACAGCAGCTTGTACAAATGGAGAACATCTGTGGTCTCATTTTTAATTGTCATTTCCACCAGTTCTCCTGGGATGGAGGTAGGATTTGCTGCCTCCTTGTTTGTGTGGCTTGTACATGCACTCCTCTCCCTCCTCACCTCCTCTCCCTTCCCCTTTCTCTCTCTTTCTCCTTTCTTCCTCTCTTTACTTTTACTACTTGCTATAGTCTTTTTAAAAAAAGTACTCTGCCATCCAGCCACACTGGATTTTTGTTTCAGAACGTGACCTTTGGATTTAGGATGTACCGCTCACATTTGTTTTGTGTTTCTAACAAGGTGTTTCAAAACTCTAGAGATTTCCTGCAAGTTATTTGCTCTTTTTAAAACACTGCTTTCTTCGTGGTCGGGGCTTTATTTTTCCTTCTGGTGGGAGGCACTGGTTGGCTCTCTTCCTCAGTTCACAAAATTTCACTGTTACTCAGAACCTTGATGCACTCTTGCTTTAACTATTCAGTGAACAGCTCAATATATATTTGTTCCTTATGACCTCTCAAACGACTTGTTCCTCCTTCTAACCTCATCTATGCCTGATCTAGATGAGGCATTCTGCTCTAGCTGTCCTCTATCAGGCCATTGAGAGGCCATGGAGTGTGGATGATGGACGTTCTCCTTTATTCTTAACTGACCTAAGTAGACACTTCTGGTGCTGTTAGCTGGCCCCAGTGAGTCTCCAGACTGTGCTGCTGGGCATGACGTTACCCCTGGAGTGCTGCTCTCTCCCTGTCACTGTGTCCTCTCTCTAGTCTAGCCGACTCTCCATGCTGAATGGAAGAACACATGTGTCCTTGACATTCACTGCCTTTCCTCCCTCCACAAGGCATTCACTCACACACTCCCCTGTTCCTTCTTCCAGTCAGTGGGCCCTGGGGCACCTCCAGTGAAAAAGATCACTCCCAATAACCCATGGCCTTTCAGGGTTATTTATTATCGGCCTTCTAACATGGTTCTATATGTTCTCATTATGAGAATTGAGAAAGTGTGAGCTCAGTTCTCTCCTCTCACTGTGTTAATGATGCTACTATTTCATTTTTGTTCTTTTGCACCTCTCATGGCCATCTGCCAACTATTCCTGCTGTGAAATCTTCCTCGGTCTGCTCAGACCTAGTTCCCTGGTTTTTCTGTTACCTGAGGCCTATAGACCTCTATTTTCTACATTTTTTTCTTTAAAAAAGAACTTTTAAGAGTTAGGTGTCACATTTCTTAGACTGTTGCTCTAGGTCTTTCATCCTTCTCTCCTCTTTTCTGTCTTCATCTTTTTTATTCTACTTCTAAGAAATCTCCACTACTTCAGCTTACGGAACCTCTATTGAAATTTTTCTTTTGGGAAACATTTTGGATTTCTAAGGCCCCTTCCTTGTTTTCTCTGCATTCCTTTTGCATAGGTTCCTGTTCTTGTTGTATGGGCACAATATCTCGGCACTGCTGTGATGATGTTCATTGTTGTTGACATGATTATTTGGTTTTATTGTACACCCATCCAGGGTTTTCTCTGTTTCTTGAGGTTTTTCTTTCTGTTTATCTTAGTTTCTCTTTTTCATGTTAGTGGCCTTCCTAAAATACTTATCCCTGGCTTTACATTCTTATTTGGAGTATAATCTGATTTGGTATAATGTAAGTTAGGAGTCAAAGTCTAGCTTCTCTAACACAGGGTCCTCAAGCTACCATTGTGTAAATCAAACGGAAGCTTGTTTCTCTCTCAGATGGACAGACTGGAGGGGTATGGTCCCTGTTAGTGGGACACTCTCCTCTACCAGGTTGCTGAGAGGCCAGCAAAAGGTGACTGTGGCAATCAGCACTGAGGATTGGATGGGGGTGGGGGGGCATACTAGAAGCAGAAGATAGAAAATGGAGTGAGTAAAGACATAACAAGAAGTTCTAAAAAAAGACAGAGGGAAAATGAGCAGGACTGGTGGCAACTGAGAGCATAGGGAAGGAAACCATCTACGAAATACAGTGGCTTGGCACTGTAGCTCAGCAGCTGACGTACCAGCCACATACACCAAAGCTGGCAGATTTGAATCCAGCCTGGGCCTGCCAAACAACAATGACAACTACAACCAAAAAATAGCTGGGCATTGTGGCAGGAGCCCATGGTCCCAGCTACTTGGGAGGCTGAGGCAAGAGAAAAGCTTAAGCCCAAGAGTGGGAGGTTGCTGTGAGCTGTGATGTTGCAGCACTCTACGGAGGGCAACATAGTAAAACCCTGTCTCAAAAAAAAAAAAAAAAATCCAGCAGCTGGCAGCATCGAGACAGAGTTCCCCAGCCTGGAGTGGAGAGGTGCAATCTCCATCTAGAAAGACATGTGGATGTCAGAATGATCTAGAACTTCAGAGCTTAGGTGTGGCTCCAGACTGTGTGGACATGGTACCTCTTGTCTTAGATTGATTCAGGGAACCAGGAGGCATATGTACAGTTTCCCAGACAATGGGCTTTTTGTTATTAGTGCTGGTAGTTGCCTGCCTTGGAATGAATGCCTGAAAACAAGAGAGATTTTTTTTTAATCTAAAGATTTCTGAACTGAACAGATTAAGGCTGAGAAGCAAATACTTAAAATGCATTTTAAGGATGTGTAAATTGAATTAGTAGGAACGGAAAAAGAAATGAAAAATGAAACCAGAGCAGGGGGATTGAACGTTTTTATTTGCGCTTGATGAAGACCAAAACAGTAATTTCATATCTGGAAAAAGAGGAAAATGTAAAATGAAAAGTAATTGACTAAGCAGAACACTTTCTAGGACATGGAGTATAAATGCCACAGGAATGAAAGTGGGGCAGTGTACTAGGAAAAACATTTTAAAAAGCTGAAAATTAGTAGATCAAGGGAGACAATGAAAAGTTGATGAAGAAAATAGAAGACTAAATGTTTTAGTAATAAGATATATAAATAGAAGTGTTTTTTCTTATTAGGTAGACATAGAAATCTGATTTTAAATAATGCCTACAGAGTAGAGACACTTAAACTATTTGTCCATCCATCTATCTATATACACAAGGACATCACTGTGTCATCTTATTTTAGAGATACAAATTGAATCAAAACTAAGGAAAACTCGAGAGGAAAAATCTGAGTCATAGGTGGCCACAAATTTTTATTTATTTATTTATTTTTACCATATTAAGTACTGAGCAAGGACTGCTTCCAGTTTAGAGAATTTGTAGAAAAGTTTGCTTATTAATAAAAATAATAAATTACATATTTAGAAAAGTAACCCAGAAGCCTTCAGACTAATAAATATAAAACAGGAAAGAAAACGGGAAGGAAAGAATTGTGAATCTATTTTGCATTTTTTTTCTTTTTTTTTTTTTTTTTGCAGTTATTGGCCAGGGCTGGGTTTGAACCCACCACTTCCTGCATATGGGGCCGGCACCCTACTCCTTTGAGTCACAGGCATCGCCTAGTTTACAAATATTTTTAAAAGAAAGGTAATAAGCAGCATGGCTTAGTAAAGGACAAATCCTGTCGGACTATCATAATCTCCTCCTGTGACAGAATGACAAGTTGGCAGGATCGTGAGACGGGGTAACCGAAAGTCGCTGTTCCGACTTTACCAAGGAGTTTCATTTCTTTCTGGGAAGCAAGTAAATGAGACAATATTGGGTAGTGGAGAGGAGTTGAGAAGGAAATAAAGCAAGGTAATTAGGAGGAAAGTGACACGTGAAGGCTGATGCCTTAGAAATGGTGATCAGGGACCCCTCCGGGCAGTGTGCTGGAGCTGGGACCTTAACATAGACAAGGAATCAGCCAGGTGACAATCCCAAGGATGGGGCCCCACAGAAAAGGCTCATAGTGGGTAACCTTGGCCAGTGTGGTTGAAGTGCAATGAACCAAGCGGGCAGATCTGGGATGACGGGGGGAAAGGACAGAGAATGTAGGTCCTTGTAGGGGTTTGATCAGTACATGGATTTTATTCAAGGGCAAAGAGAGGAGCTGCAGGGTGAACTAGATGGGGCAGAAAAAGCAGAGCAGAGGGTGAGGAGTTAGATTGGGGCACTGGCAGCACATATAATTAGGGGCAGCGAGAGTTGGGACATAGTTAGAGGTAGGACTTGACAAGGGGTTAGATGTGGGTAGTGAGGAAAGAGAGTTAAGCCAAGTATGATGCCTGGGTCTTTGTCTTGGTAACTAGCTTTGTGAACTGAGATGGGTCAGACTTCAGAATGAGAGATTTGGGAGTCAGGAATCCTGTCCAGGAAACATCACATTTGAGCTGCCCGCTGTCCGTCCTCATGGAGGGGCTGAGTAGGTAGATGGATATAATTCTGGAGCTTAAGGGGGAAAGTTGCCTTAGAGATAAACTAGTTAGAAGTCACAGCCTAGAGATGCTATTTGGATGGTCTCACTTGGATTCTCACAAGTCCTCTGTGAGTTAGTTATAAACAGCAGCAGGTGAGTGGAAGGTACATCGGTCATCCAGGGTGACCAGGTGTGTCAGTAGAGTCCAAGTCCAGGAAGAAGTTCAACAAGGAAGACAGATCAGATCAGCAACAGGGGTTCCGGGGCCGTCTCTGCCCTCGAGCCTTATCAGATTGAACAAACACAAAACATATTTATGCTGAAAAATTAGTCATTGTTTCTCTGGAATTCACATTTAACAGGGTGTCCTATATTTTACCTGGAAAGCCTACTTCAACCTGTAGCCTTTCTCCTCCCCCAGCCCACATGTCCAATTTTTAGCACGCTGTGATATAATTGCTTTATACTTTTTTCCCTGTTAGATGTTGTGAGCTTCTCGAAGGCAAATCTTATGTGTCACACATTTTTGTGTCACCGCTAGGTTGAAAGACTATAGTTTCAATAGGGAAACGCTGAAAGGAACTTCATTCTTTTCTATGGCTGTCCCTTGAAATCCACTTAGGGCCTGGTTTTGACCCAGAGGACACTCCTGTCACTTTTACTCACAAGATGAGTCGGGGCCAGATGTGGTGGCTCACGCCTATAATCCCACTACTTTGGGAAGCCAAGGCATTTGGATCACTTGAAGCCAGGGGTTGGAGGCCAGCCTGAGAAACATAGTGAGATCCCATCTCTATACAAAAAAAAAAAAATTAGTCAGGTGGAGTGGGCTGTGCCTGTAGTCCAGTTACGTGGGAGGGTGAAGCAGGAGGAGCCTTAGAACTGAGAAGCTGGAGGGTACAGTGAGCTGTGATGGAACCCCAACCTGGGTGGCAGAGCAAGATCCTGTATTAAAAAAAGTCTTATAAATGTCTTAACACAATAACTAAGACAATGCCATGAAGGCTATGTTAACCAGTTTGGTGAAAATATTTCCACTTGGATATAAAACCAGCACACTGTACCCCATGACTACATTAATGTACGCAGCTATGATTTAATTAAAAACAAAAGTCTTGTTCCATATCGGAATGTTTAGTCCAGTTTCATTACCACGAAGTTAAACTTCATATAAAAAGTTTCTCCTGGCTCGGCACCTGTGGCTCAAGCGGCTAAGGTACCAGCCATATACACCTAAGGTGGCAGGTTCAAATCCCCAGCCCTGGCCCGTCAAACAACAATAATGGCTGCAACCAAAAAAATGGCCGGGCGTTGTGGTGGGTGCTTGTAGTCCCAGCTACTTGGGAGGCTGAGGCAGGAGACTCGCTTGAGCCCAGGAGTTGGAGGTTGCTGTGAGCTGTAATGCCACGGCACTCTCCCCAGGGGGACAGCTTGAGGCTCTGTCTCAAAAAAAAAAAAAAAAAAGTTTCTCCCCTCCGGAAGCTTGAGAACATCTGGCTGAGAAGCCCCCACTGGGGACACTGACTGTGAGGTCAGCTTTTTTCTTTTCCAGCTGTGTCCCCATCCTCCAGGGCGGGAGGGGGTGTCCGAGAGTGAGGAGAACAGAGCAGGAATGTTCTTGAGTTACCTGCACTGAGAAGCTCCTTCAAGGTGATCCTTCAGGGGTTGCTCAGAGGGCCCACCCCTCCCCTCTTCAGCTCCCTACAAGCCGTGATGCCCCCTCACTTCACCTCTCCCCCTGCCCCCAGCTTACTGGCTTGAGGTTGGGGGGCATGCACCCTCTTCTCTTCTCTCTTCCCCAAGTGGGGGTGGGTGAATTCAACACTCCAACTTTCTCCAAAGAAATTGTCTCTCAGTCACTCTAACAACCGCTACCCTGAGCTTCAAAATCAGTTTCCAGAACCCTCTCTGCAAGTCCTCTATTGGTGTTCTGTAATTTCTCTTTAGAGCATGGAAGTCTTTGCCACCTGTTATGTTGTTTTTGACCTTCTGGTATCTTAGCTGAGACTGAGACAAGAGAGTATCATCTTGCCAGTTGTAACACTGTAGTTTTAGCACCTGGCTACCAGTGCCTAGTACACAGCAGGTGCTCAATAACTGCCATTGTTTTTTTTGAACAAATTAATCATTAACAATAAGCTGCAGTAAGTAAAGGAGGTTGACAATTCCCAGTCCAGACAATCCATTAGTTTAGCCCGGGAAATATATTTCCATGGGCTCGGAGATTACACAATTGAAGTGAGATGAGACTTCAGGGAATTCAGAATGTCTGCTAAATCCCTGGCTCCCCTAAGCATGGTATAACAATTTTAAAAAATTGGATGGGCTCGGCACCTGTGGCTCAAGCGGCTAAGGCCCCAGCTACATACACCTAAGGTGGCGGGTTCGAATCCCCAGCCCGGGCCCGCCAAACAACAATGATGGCTGCAACCAAAAAATGGCCAGGTGTTGGGCGCCTGTGGTCCCAGCTACTTGGGAGGCCGAGGCAGGAGACTCACATGAGCCCAGGAGTTGGAGGTTGCTGTGAGCGTGATGCCATGGCACTCTACCCAGGGGGATAGCTTGAGGCTCCGTCTCAAAAAAAAAAAAAAAATTGGATGGACTTTTATGTAATGCTCTGGCCCATCTCGGTTCCAGGGGAGATTGATGCTACCATTTTTCTGCTTCTTGGGTTCATCTCTGAGCTCTCTCCCTGGTGGTCCTTCCCATGCTCATTAGTCACAAGGACCACTGCAGTTCCTGGGCCCACCCTTCCCCAAATCTGAATAGAGCCTTCCTACCATTCAGCTTACAAGTCACTTGGTTAAAGTGCATTCCCTTATGGCTCTCATTGGCCCGTCCTCCGACCCTCACATCCTAGGGCCCTGTTACAGCACTTACCTGCCTGTCCTGGGCACCCCAGAAGCACCATGAAGCAGAGATTATCTTGTTCATTTGAGAAGAGTGCACAGAGTCAGGCAGGAATAATGCCTCAGGGATGAGTGGATTGGAAGCTCTCTTAGTAGGGCTTCAGGCTGGGACTGTCCTGTGCATCTGCCTTCAGCTCTCATTAGAGCACAACACACATCCAAGAGAAGGCCTAGGTGTGGCCAACCTCATCCTCCCTGGCTGAGTTAAGGCCAGTACACCTGCCACCTGGGGTGTAGGTACAGAACCCCGCTCAGTGTCGGAGCACAGAGGCTGATCAATTGTGTCAATGTCCAGGCTTACGGCTCCTCTCACCCTCACGTTCCTTACTCCAGGCCATGGGCCACATGCAGCCTGCCAAGGACATTTATCCAGCCTGCTGGGTGTTTTTGCCGCCGCTGCCTGTCCTGTTTAGCAGCCGACTTGTCTCGGGACCCACAGTCCGGCCCTCCAATGGTCTGAGGGACAGTGAACTGGCCCCCTGTTTAAAAAGTTTGAGGACCTCTGCTAGTCCTTCCCTTTAGAAATTTCACTGTGATCATGACATCCAATGACAAATTAAAAAGCATAATTCTGTTTCTATCAAAACACTGTTACCCAGTTGGGATGCAAGTAAGCACTGCAGAAGTCAGGGTCAGCATTCTCCCAGATTTTATACCCTTCCCCAAGCTACCCCTCCCCAAGTGCCACAGTATGGGGGGGGTGTGTGAAACCCACTCCTTTCCTTGTGTCGCCTCTACCCCAGACATGTGAACCGCCTATAGTGAGACCAAGCTGAAGCTGGAATATGGTAGGGGCTTATGCTTAAGAAAACCCTCAAATATATTATATGTAGAAATGTTCAATATGTGTGACAGGAACATTTGATTAAAATGGGAGGTGAAAATAAAAAAAGGTTATTTTAGTGAATTACGTATCTAGTGTTTTTTTCTTTTAAACTTTTGAGGACTACTTGAAGTATTTCCATTTGGGGATCAAATGACACAAAAAGGTACCTCTTTTCTTAAGGGGTGGCAGATGTTCTAAAGACCATCTTCTTAACTATAAAATTATAGCACATTATGTACATATATCATATGAAAAGACAGTTATAAGAAAGCTGAGACCAAATCTATTTGGTTCCCACCTTCCTTTTTTTTTTTTTTGCCTAATTTTGTCGAGGGTGGCAATGCAGCCGGCTTAATCTTATATATTCACAGCCTCTCTGACATGTATAAAGATAGGTGACTAAATTCTGGACAATGAGATAGAAGTGAAAAGTATTGGTGAGACTAAAACTCATATATATGACATACTCCTTAGAGCTCCTGGTCATATCTGGAATTTGGATCTGATGGCTGCTGCAGCTGCAGCCATTCTGTAACAGTGAGGTTTCATTCTGTGAACTAAAGACGATAGAACTGAATGATTGAAGGAGGATAGCATGGGGCCCTGGTATCGGTTTTGGACTGCCTAGTTTTAGACTTAATGTTACATGAGAGAAATAATGCCTTCCGTTGTTTAACCCTCTGTTTTGTTAGGTCTTTATTATTTATAACCAAAAAAGAAAAATTCGTAAAAGATAGCGGGGTGTTTATGGGAATGTGAACATGTTTGGGTCCTAGCTGAGAACTCACCAAAGAAACTCTTTTCATTTTCATAACGATAATGGAAGCTAGAGAAAAATCTGTATTTTAAAAGTTGTTGCACTGAACATACCTTCTGAATAATTTTATTTTGGATTATATAAAAATTTAAGTTCTGCATTTTATAGGAGCCTCTCATAATGACATACACACGTGCATGCACCATCTAATCAATGTTCCCATGTTTCCAGGCAGTAAGTTACATGCATTATCTCATTGAATTCCACAGCAACTTTGTGAAGGGCTCATATTATCCCAGTGGTTCTCAACCTTCCTAATGCCTCAATGTATTTTCATTGTTAAAAAGGGGTCACGACCCACAGGTTGAGAACCACTGTATTATACTCATACACAGAGAAACAGGGGTCTAGACAGATAGTAATTTACCAGTAAGTGGCTAAGAAGGGGTTGAAGTGAAGACCTTTTGACTTCATACTTGATACTTATATGATCATTGCCTTGTCCTGATTTCTGGGAGCAGATAAACATGGGCTGGTTTTTACCCACTTCTCAAGTTAAATATGTATAACCCACCAAGTTGGACCTCTTAGCAAAATTCAGCAGGTAAGGAGAATTTATATTCAGATGGAAGATTTGTAGTAGTATCCAGGAATTAGAAACGCACAGAGCATAGTGATTCAGCTTAGATGTTAAAATGTGGAGCCCCCTGACCTCACTGAAACCAGACCGAACATACCAGATTCTTGGCAATGGATGGTCCCACTTGGGAAAGGCTGGATGTGTTTGCTGCCATCCTGAGCTCCCCCCCTTCGCCCCACCCACTGCATCCCCTGCCCTTCTTGCTGTCCTTCAGACATATCATGCATGCTCTTATCTCAAAGCCTGTGCATGTACCAGTCCCTCTGCGAGCACACTCGTTATCTCACTTGCTTCCCTGCTGACTTCATCAGAGATGCCCTTCCTGACCATTTAATCCACAAAACCCCTGTTATCCTCTATTCTCATATCCTGCTTTATATTTCTTTAAATTTTTTTTTTTTTAGAGACAAGGTCTTGCTAGGTTGCCCAGGCTGGACTCAAACTCCTGGGCTCAAGCAGTTTTCCCACCTTCACTTCCCCCATAGCTGAGCCTACAGGTGCAGCCACGGCAGCCACGTGGCTGCATGCCACGGCAGCCACGTGGCTGCATGCCACAGCACCCAGCTTCTGCTTTATATATCTCGATAGCACTCAGTGCCCCTGACATTTATTTTGATTTGCTTTTGTCTATCTTTACTACTAGAATAGGCTCCACGAGCATAGCCCCTGTGCTTGGTTCACCATGACAGAGCCTAGGACACAGGGGGTGCTCAATAAATGTTTGTTAAATGAATGAACAAAAAAAGAGCAAGTTCAAAGAACATGCTCATGTCCTATGTTATTCTGTGAAAGCCTGGAAGACTTTGGAGAGAGGTTGGTCCCATCCTGGCGTAGACACTAAGCACACAGAAGCTCTTGGGGATGCTTTTTGTGTTGTGGACACATCAGAGTGGTTGGCACCTTGCAGTTAAAGAATGAGCTCTATGTAGAGAGAGTGATAGAAAGGAGAAAGGGATTTCAAAATGCAATTTATTTATTTTGAGATAGTCTCACTTGTTCTTGGTAGAGTGTCTTAGTATCATAGGTCATAGAAACCTCAAACTCTTGGGCTCAAATGATTCTCTTGTCTCAGCCTCCCAAGTAGCTGGGACTGCAGGCACCTGCCACAACGTCCAGCTACTTTTAGAGACTGGGTCTCGGACTTGCTCAGGCTGGTCTTGAACCTGTGAGCTCAGGCAATTCATCCACTTCAGCCTCCGAGAGTGCTAAGATTACAGGCGTGAGCCACCTCGCCTGACCCAAAATGCAATTTTCTTAAAGGGAAAATGGAATTGGAAAGCTATGGATAACATGGTATGCTAGCAGTCTGTGAGCACTGAGCAAAAAGATTCTTTTTATTTATTTATTTTTTGTGTAGATAGAGTTTCATTGTTGCCCTAGGTAGAGTGCTGTGGCGTCATTATAGCTCACAGCTTAGTCTCTTGGGCTCAAGAGATGTTGTTGCAGCAGCCACCTAAGGAGCTGGGACTCTAGGCACAAGGCCCTGCTCGTTTTTCTATTTTTGGTAGAGGCAGGGTCTTGCTCTTTCTCAGGCTGGTGTTGAACTCCTGAGCTCAAGCGATCCACCCACATCGGCCTCCCCGAGTGCTAGAATTACAGGTGTTAGTCACTATGCCCAGCCGAGAGAGAAGATTCTTAATTACTACCTATGAAGCATGAGAATAATAAGAAGTAGACACATTATCTCTGTCTCTGGGAGGCCGCGAGTGCATTTGAGGGATACTAGCCTTGAACAAGTCACTACAATCCCTGGCAACAGCACGCAGGGCTGTGGTTCACAGGGGGCAGTTGCTAAACAATCTGGGCCCAGACTAATCAAACTCCAGAACTAGGCTCTGAACTAGTCCGTGAAGGATGCAGCAGATTTGGAGAGAATTTTGTGGCCCTGGGTGGCCAAAGAAACAGCAAAGGAAGAGGCCTGGTGGGCAATGCATACTTTTTATGCGAAGAACAGTAGTTTGGTTGGGATCCAAAACAGAGAACTACTTGGAATTAAATATTGCAAAGGCAAGAGGAAGGCTGTATCACGGAGCCTCCGATGCGGACTGAGGGATGCGGAGGTAACCAGGTAGGCGTCTGGGAGCCACCCTGCAAGGGCTCCAATTCTTACCGGGCAGGAAATTGACAGGGCGATAATGGAATAGGAGATTACTCTAGTGGGAGTTGGGGAGATGACTCACACTGGAACAGGACAAGAAACAGGAGGATTGGTTACGAAATTAGAGAAATAATCCAGGACATAAAAGCAAGAATGTCTTTTTACCCATAAAATGACACTGATGTTTGGACAGCACCTGTGGCTCAGTGGGTTAGGGCACCGGCCCCATATACCGAGGTTGGCGGGGTTCGAATGCAGCCCTGGCCAAACTGCAATAACGACAACAAAAATAGCTGGGCGCCTGTGGTCCCAGCTACACAGGAGGCTGAGGCAAGAGAATTGCCTAAGCCCAAGAGCTCTGATGCCACAGCACTCTACCCAGGGTGACAAAGTGAGACTCTGTCTCTAAAAGAAAAAAAATACATTGATGTTCAATGGGGAAGGTGAGGAGGAATCTGAGGTGGTGATTAGATAGAGCCGCACTGTGGCCCAGTAGAAACGGGAAAACTGGGAGGAATATCTGCCTTCGGGACATGTGACAGTCTTGACGTCTGTCATTGTGAAACCACTAGGTGATCTGAGCTGGGGATGTACCTGGGGCACTGGCATGTACCTCCTCCAGGACCTGCACCTCCTCCGGTGTTCAGGTAAAATAAGGGTCACTTGAATGCAAGCCCTGTGACACAGGACAGTTGATCTGATAATTGAAACAGCTACTGATGAACGGTGGAGCTCATAGACGTCTGGGTAAGCTGGACAAGGAAGTGATTTATGTCCTTGGTGGGGTGGCGTGAGATGGCCCGAGATTCCATCACACCACTCAGCCCGCTGCAGCACTGAAAAGTTAAGAATTGTTTATTTCTGGAATTTTCCATTTCATAGTTTTGAACTGTGAGTAACTAGAACTGTAGAAAGTGAAGCCATGGATAAGAGGGGGATTGCTGTAATTAGCAAACTTTTGGTCACATAGGGTCACCCTCTTTGAGATGTGCGGGCTCCTCTGACCCCAAGAGTGTGTTTTCTCTCGTATGTGTAGCTGAGCCCTGACCCTGGAAACCAGAATACGAATCGGAGTTTGGGGCTTCATAATTTTAAGAGAAGCGATAGGATGGTAATGAATAACCTTCAAGTCTTAACAAGCTGATTTCCCCGAAGAATACAAACTGTGGAGAGAGGCACACGTTGGATTTTATTTCTGAGCACATAGTAATTCCCTGTCTCTTTCCAGAACTTGGCATTCCAAGAGCTAACAGGACCGGGTTTGGCCTGAAACCAGGGACAGATCTCCTGGGGCTGCCAGAGCCTTTTATAGTTTGTGTCAGTCTAGACTCTTTTTTTCTGCTTTCCACTCTGGGACAGGGGAAGGGGAGTAGCCTAAAATAGTGATTAAGAGCTCAGGCCGAGAGCCCTCAAACCCCTGTCTCTCCACTCAGCAGCTGTCTAATCTTGGTCAAGTGACTGTTTGTTTTATTATTGTTCGTTTGTTTATTTTGCGAGGTAGTTCTTGCTGGAGTGGCACAGCCATAACTCAATGCAACCTTGAATTCATGGGCCCAAGTGATCTTCTTGCCTCAGCTTCCTGCGGCGTAGCTAGGACCAAAGGCACATGACACCATCCCTGGCTATTTTTTAAACGTTTTTTTGGTAGAGACAAGGTCTTGCTGTGTTGTCCAGGCTGATCTTAAACTCCAGGCCTCAAGCAATCTTTCTACCCCAGCCTACCACAGGGCTGAGATACAGGCATTAGCCACCATGCTTGGCCAGATTACTTCTTTAAGCCTTGGTTGCTGTCCAGATGAAAAGGAACAATGAACAGGAAATGCCTGAAGCCCGGGAAATTCTCAATACGTGTCTTCATCCCCATCAGCAGCATTTGTAATTTGTCATTTCTGGCCACCTCGTATTGATGCTGACCCAGAGATTCAGGCCATGCTAGTGGAGGACCAGCTTGCACTGAGTTCCCCAGGGACTTATTTCTAGGACAGGTGCACAACAGAATTGTAATATTTTAGAATACATATAATAAAGATGCAAGTAAAAGGGAAATTTTCTAAAAGCTAAGCTTGTTGAGTTCTACAATAGCATCAGAAGAACGCATAAAATGCTCATTAGGGATTTTGAAGCTGGAAATCTGAGTTGACAAGGTGTGGGTTCAATCTCAGGATGTCAGGGCCTCTCCAATCCTAGTTTTGTAATGACCCAATGCCAAGTTCAGAGGCTTTTATGTCAGTGATAAGATCTTTCATTTACGTGATCTTAAGTGAAAGAAGCTCAATGAATTAAAACGGTGACACCGGGTATATCAGCTGACTTTCTGTAGGAACCAGGAGGAAGAGGTTAATTTTTAAGCTCACGTACATCACTGGGGAGTTTAGGTAATCAGACTGAAGAATCTTACATTTGTCCTAATTTTTTTTTTCTTTGAGGCTGTCTCGAGTCCTGCCAAGTGAATAGTGGCCCATTCTTAATTAGATGACTACAGAAAAACTCAATTAAAAAAAAGGAAATATATTTTTTTTCCTCTCTTGCAGGATCTAAAATTAGTTACAAAGGAAAACACTTCCCAAATTTGAACTAGAAATATAGAAATGTCATCCTTTAATCTTTTTTTATATTATGATAAGTATCGATCTAAAATGGAGGGTTAGCTATTAAATATAAAAATTTCAGTAGAATAACACTAAAATTATAAATCTTAATAGTAAAAAGCAAAATAAACTATTATATATGGTATGCATTTAGAAAACAAATCTTTTTTTATAAAAAATATCACAAAACACATAGATATTAAGTATTATAAGCATATGAAAATTTTAAATAAAACTTTTTTTGATTAATGAACTACAGTTTTGTACCCAAGAAAATATCTACTTTTTAATTCCTTTTAGTGTAAGTCTACGATAAAGATTAATGACGCTGAACATAAACTTTAATGTAAACTTTAACCTGTATCCAAATTACCCGTGCTTTCAATTTAAATTATATTAAAATTACATTTACAATTGAGGTTAGTTCTTATCCTATGATCTCTTCACTCGAAAACAAATTTTCTTACTATAATGGTTTACTAGAAGAAAAAACTAGGGAATAATAACTAAATTGAATTGCTCCAAACAGTTAAATTAAAAAAAAATTTTATATATATATATATATATATATAGTTAAGAAGTTTCCATAGCTTTCAGTGGAGTAGTTTTCTTATAAAAATTATCTCTAGTTTTATAATTAGGAAATCTATCAGAATATCAGAGTACCAAAAATAACATCACACCATATACCTGGCACCCATGTTAAACCACAGGCCGTATTTCCCCCAGTTCTCTTTCTAAAAATAAATAAACATTACGTATCCTTCTCAAACATATTTTTATGTATGTTTGATCTATAAACCTTATGTGTGTTTTAAAGTCCACATAAACAGAATGTTTTATAAACATCTTCTGCTCTATTTGCTGTTGAAGACTGTATATAGTGAATAATAATTTAGCATTTAGGCTGAGAGCGTGGCTCAGGCCTGTAATCCTAGCACTGGGAGGACGAGGTGGGGAATTCTTGAGCTCAGAAGTTGGAGACCAGCCTGATCAAGAGCAAGACTTTGAGACCCCATCTTACTTAAAAAATGGAAAAATTAGCTGGGTATTGTGGTGTGCACCTGTAGTCCCAGCTACTTGAGAGGCTGAGGCAGGAGAATTGCTTGAGCCCAGAAGCAATTGAGGTTGCTGAGTTTGGTTTAAAAAAAATAGCATTTAGGGCAGTGCCTGAGGCTCAAAGGAGTAGGGTGCTGGCCCCATATACCAGAGGTGGGAGGTTCAAACCCAGCTCTGGCCAAAAACTGCAAAAAAAAAAAAAAAAATAGCATTTAGTATTATTCCACTTAAGTTTGAGAGAATTAGAGAATAATAAATATAAGTCTTGCTAGGAAAGTTTACAGCCTCGTTAAAATGCCAAAATGAAAAACTAGTAAGAGTTTTTATATTATATTATTTTCCCTGCTGTATGGGCTGAATGGAGTAATTAAGAAACCCATCTGTGCATAGTTCTCTGAATACCGTACTTACAAAGATCAATTTGGCCGAACTTGATGGCTCATGCCTGTATATCTTAACACTCTAAAAGGCCCAGGTGGGTGGATGTCCTGAACTCAGGATTCAAGACCAGCCCGAGGTCTTTGTAGACCCTGTCTCTACAAAAATAGAAAAATTAGCCGATGTTGTGGTGCAGCCTGTAGTCCCAGCTACTCAGGAGGCAGCGGCAATAGAATCGCTGAGCCCAGGAGTTTGATGTTGCTGTGAGCTAGGCCGAGGACACAAGGGTACTCTAGCTTGGGTAACGGAGTGAGACTGTCTCAAAAACAAACCAAAAAAAGTACTTGGCAGGATCTCACCTAATGTACACAGTGCAAGGGTACATTTCAAAACAATTAAGAGTATATTATAGATGTCTTACCACAAAAATAAGTGAGGCAATGGTTATATTAATTAGTTTGATTTAAGCATTCCACGTTGTATACCAAATCATCACATTGTACCCCATAAATGTATACAGTTATGATTTCATAAAAATTAAGTTAAAATGAAGACCTTTCAACTAAAGACATATATGTACAAGGAAAAAAGTCATATATGTTCTAAATTTGGAAGATCAAATTATTTAACATTAAATCATGAGCCAATTTTGGAATATAGTTAGTTGCTCCTTCAGGATTTTTACCTCATTTTTGTGCTCTCACTGATTAGTCCTTGAGATATTCCTGAGAGTAAAAAGTCACATAAATAATCCTAGCTTAAGACTTGGTTAGCCCTCATGAGTATAAGAATATTTGGTGGCTCCCCCCTATAATCCCAGCACTCTGGGGAGGCCAAAGCAGGAGTATCCTTGAGGTCCCAAGTCAAGACCAGCATGAGCAACGTAGTGTGATCCCCGTCTCCACAAAACATTCTGCAGGATGAAAAAAAAAATTTTTTTTTTAAGAATATGTCAAGTTTTTAGGTACAATGACCTGTACAATTCCATTAAAACAGGGCAGAAGATTACTAGTTCCATTATGGAGCGAGAACATTTATAGCCGTATTATTTATGGTATTCATTCTCCTGGAAATACAAAAAACCGAGCCCAGTAAATACAAAGTTAAATCTGCTAACGTTAAAACGCAGGCTGCAGAGAACTTACCAGTAGATTATGGTGACGGGTCAAATGCTGCAGAATGTGTAATGAAGGTAAACGGTGTAAACCTTTTCTTTCTGTCTCTTTGTAGGATGGACGTTTGACAACTTTACTTTGCACAGGCTTTTTTTTTTTTTCCCCCTGATGCTTCTTTTAAGTATCATAAATTAAACAGCTGTGCACTAGGAGCAAGAGAGAATTCTCTTGCCCAAACTGCCTCAGACTCTGGATGTCTTAGTCACAGCTGTGTTTAGTTAAGTGGCGCTTTGGAGGGCTATTGCCTGGATGGGGAAAGCTCCCGCTGTTATCGGCGGTGGAAAGCTCCAATTTCTTTCAGAATAAGGGGTACCACCGTCTGAGTTTAGATCTTCCCTGTGATTCAAACTTATAGATCCTATCCTACACTTTATTGCAATTTCTTGTTGAATTGAGTCTTGCATTTTTAAGATTATAAAGTCCCGTATCTGTTCGTGTACCACATTGCTGGGCATAGGCGCTCACTATATATTTGTTGAATGAACGTGTTCAAGTTCCGTGCGCCCAAACCGTGCCCTCTATAAATTGTATGGGAAAAAGCATGGTACACTAGAAGTAGACGTGGAAGAAATCTCCTGCGGATCGTGAATAGAGGTAATATGAGTTTAAAATGCCATGTGTTGTCATAGCCTTTACATGGAGATTAACCAGTCGGTACGTTCGGCTGAAAGATTCCACAGGGCTGTGAAGTCAGTGCTGAAGCCTTGTCCTGGAGGAAGCAGCGCCCTGCTAGAGGTTTAAGGTCACGAGGAGCAAGTGAATGAGCCCGGGGACCCCAGCTGGGCGCGAGCTGCGCGCTCGCCTGGTGCGCCCGGGCCCGATTCCCAGCGCAGCCAGTGAGTGGCGCTGGGCCTCGGCTTTGGTGGCCGGGAGCAGCGGGCTGCGGATTACCTGCAGCAGTGGGGAGCCGGCGAGCTCCTCCCCGCCCGCCCGCCCGCCCCCGCTCCCCACCCCCACCGCGGCACCAACCCCGGCTCCGCCGGCTCCCCCGGCTCCGCGCACTTGCTCGGAGGAGCCTGGGCCGAGCGCACCGCCGGCTGCAGGCAGTGAGCGCGGCCGGGCTGCGGGGCCGCCTCCCGCCTCCTCCGGGCCAGGGCCGCCCTCCTCCCTCACAGTGCGGCGCGGGGAGGCCCCGAGCCTGGGCCGCCCCCGCCCGCCCGCGTCCCCGCGCCGCCTCCTCAGCTGTGCTGGCGGGGACCGCCTGGCGCTCGGCACCCAGCCGCACGGCCCCCTCCCGCCCCCGGCTCCCGGCAGCAGAAGCAGCGGGCAGCTCCAGGGGCCACCGCCGCCGGGCTCCGCGGGGCTCAGGAGCCGGCCCCGGCCAGGAGGCGCAGAGCCATGGCCGATGGGGGCGAGGGCGAAGATGAGATCCAGTTCCTGCGAACTGTAAGCGCCGCGCGTCGCTTCCCCCGGGGGAAGGGGGCGCTGGGGCAGCTACTAGCGGGATCCGGGCAGAGTGACAGCGAGGACACGCGGGCGGGGCGAGGGATGTCCACTGGGGATGCAGGAAGAACCGGCATCACTAAGTGTGTGCAGGGGTGCCTGTTGGGGCGAGAAAGAGAAGGGAGCGTGTCTGTGCGCGCGTGTGTAAAGCAAGGGGATAGAGCGCCGCGAGCCGGCTGAGGAGCCCGGCTTGGTCCCGGGGCACCGGCGCAGCCAGCAGGAGACGAGGGAGGAGGGGACAGCCGGTCTGGCCTGCCGGGTGTCTGGGCTTGGACCTCCCCGGCCGCCGGGGGAAGGGTGCAGAGCGGCAGCCAGTGGGGCGCGGGGGCCCGCGGGGACTCGGGCTGTCACTGGGAATACTGCCGCCGCGCAGTATCTCTGGCTTTCGGGCTGAACCCGCGCGCTGTCACGGAGCGAAGACGTGGATTCGCTTACTCCGGGTAGCGTGCGTGGGTTGCAGCTGGCCGGGGCCAGGGGTGATGGTGCAGGACGCTGTCCAGAGATTTCCCCCAAGTCGCCTCCGAGGTCCCCGGGGCTGGTGCCATGGTGGTGCTGTGACCGCTTGCAGAGAAGGCACGGGGTGCGAGTGTGTGTGTGCGTGCGCGCGCGCGCTGCTGGGGACCATCGTGAACGTGTCGTTTTCTAAATGCTGGTTTATTGAATGCCAAGTGCACCAAAGTGTGTGTGTGTTTGTGTATGTGGTGTGTGTGCGCGCGCGTGTGTCTGTGTAAGGGCAGGTGGCTGCCCAGAATCTCCACACTGGGTGGCAGGCAGGGAAAGGTTGGCTCCACACTAATACAATATTTTCTTCTTAAGTACCTCTTGGCACCGCTCCTTCCTCCCTCTGATTTGTTCAAACACTGCAGATACTTCCCCAGCTGAGGTAATGCACACCTCGAAGCTGGGACTGGAGAGCCTCTCCACGGAGGAAAATGCCCGAACTTCGTGCTGAGAATAACCTAGTTAGATCCTTTCAGGAGCAGCACCGTTAAGGCCGTGGCTTCTCTGCTTCTGTCCTCCTTACCGAAGGATGTTCCCTTGCAGGATTCCCCAGACTTGCCTAACCTAGGTCTGCGGCTTCTGCTGCTACTTCTTCCTTCATCAGTGAAAAAATAATGAAAAAATGTGGAAATACTAACTAGTCAGTAACTTTTAGGCGTGAATATAGACCTGCCGATGTATGTGGGCACCGAACAAGTGAAAACAGTGTATTTGTACAGAGACATCGTACGTGACTGGGTTTTCCTCCTTTGCTTTAATTTCTTTTCTTTTTGGTGTTTATTTCCTTTTTTGTTTTGAGGGGAGAGAGAGTCGTTTGGGCCTTAAGGGAGGTGGGAGAAAGCTTTGGAAAGGATAAAGTCTGGGGTGAGCGTAGATGGTGAATGGTCCACCCTGATCGCTGCACGCGTGCATGGTGGAGATACCGGGGCTCTGAAGAGCCTGATCCCTAATACCTTACTCACAGGGAATCTCAAACCTGTTAGGAATACAGGTTATTATTTTTTTTTAGTGCAAAATTTGCATGAGATTTTTAAAAATTGTAAAGTCACAACAGACTTTTCTTGGGAATCTCTTAATGGGGTGGATAAAATACTTAGTTGCAGTGTAATTTTCAACTCAATTTTTAATCCAACTCCATGGGGTTAAAATTAGCCAGGGAATTTTGGAAGCTTCATGCACTCAAGGGCTTCCTGCGGGCTGAACTGTTCAGCTGAGCTCAGGGAGGTGCTGTTATCAGAATGCTTAATAGGGACCCAAGAATGCGCTTGCTGATGGAGTTATGCACATATAAAGTCATGTTTCCTCGGTGCCCCTGGACAGCTGCCTGTCAGGGGAGCAGCACCTTTGATAAGTGGCCCTGGGTAGAGATCTGGCAGCCCTAAGCTGGGATTTTTCTTTTAATAAACATCCATAGGTGGTTGTGCTGGTGGTAAATGACCTTGAAGGAGGTAGCCCAGTGGAGTTAGGGGATGTGTTTTTAGTGTAGCATTAACATCGGAGAGGAAACCATTCCTTTTTCTCAACATCTTGCAATTTCATGTGGAAATTCTCAGATCCTTTACCAGCTTCTCTCTTATTTGCCCTGTCTATTTTTTCCTCTTAAGCCAATGATGTTTGATGGTGCAGAAATGTTAAAAGGGTTAATAACAGAGAGGATATATTTCCTACATTGCATTTATCTCTTTTATTTTCTGGGGGCATTTATTTTTCTGTTGTCTGCAGGCTTGTCAACAGGAATTAGTTCTTCTTTTTTAAAAGAAGATAGCCCAAGGAGGATTGGGAATACTGTACATGCTGATAAAATGGTTGTAAATGAAGGACTTCTTGGCAGTGATAAGGGAAGCTGTTGTGCATTAAAAAAAAAAAAAAGAAAATAAGACACCATATTTGTGAAGTTTGCCAGAGTTTTGTATGCTCTGATTAGGACATCCTAATAATTATCTGGAGCAGACCAATGTCTATTAATTTATATTCGGCATTCTGGCTCATCGAGGCATCTTTCTGTCCTCTGCAAGCCTTTTTTCTTTTCTTTTTCTAGAAGAAGTTTGAGATCAATGTTAAGGGAAGTAGAGGTGAAATCTTTAATGGACTGTACCCATGAGTTATGTCTGCTGCTGTAAATTAATTCTTCATTTGTGGAGGGTTTTGGTCACTGTTCAGCCTGCACCGGTCCCTCTCGGATCTCTTTTTCATTATGCCATCGCTTGTCATCTGCTCACATTCCTTCCAAAGGATTAGGATAATGGATGAACTATTATCTTTTTAAATTCAGTGGCAACCCCATCAGTTGGAAATATGCCCACTCTGATGTGTTTTTCTTTGAAAGAGATTGGGAATATGTTTGTGGAAACTTTGGTTCTGCCAGGAGACTTATTTTATGGCAGAAGAATCCTATCCTACAGTAAACCTTCAGCTCTTAATGGCTTTATTCATTGTTGTATCCAAACATACTCACAATTTGGGATATGTGGTTTACTTTAAAAATTGTATTAACTTACCCATGTAGCAATGAATTATAACTTGATGGTTAGTAACCTGGGTCTTTTTCTTACACTCCTCTTTTTCTCCAAGCAATTTTCCAGAATCTGATAGGAGATTTTCCCCTGACTTTTGTAAACCATGGCATGAAATGACCTTGCTAAAAGGTTAACTTTTTTCTGAGTGCTTTGTGGAAGCATAGCTGAGTTAACTTTTGGGGTATACCATGTCATATGTATAATTTTGTCTTTCCATGCACAGTCTTAAAACTTTGTCCTGACTGCAAAAATTATTCTGCTAGGGAAGCTTAGAGCTTTCCTCTGATCTTCCTATGCAGAGTGAAATGGAAGAGTTCTTCTTAGTACTTACACATCTTGCTCCACAACCACAAAAAGCTTCTTAGACAGTAGTTAGCAGTTAATCATGACAATTATACAGCATGCAACGCTGTGAAATTGGGCAGGAATGGTGAGTTCTGGTTTGTAAAGGTCCATGGTACGATGTCAGGGCTCAGCAGTGCAGAAGCAGGACTAAAACTCAGATATTAAGCTGATCATCTTCTTCCCAGGAGAGAGAGGCTGCTTCATTCACTCTGCTCAAGTATGTTTTAAGTTACAGCAAACAGGATACCCAGTGTTCTCAGCTGTGGGAATGTCACAGAACACAAATGAAAAGCCTGCCTGTGCAGTGGAAATTTGCCCTTTAGCTCCTTTGGTAATGAGCCCATTAGATTGAGATGATTTAGATAGATATGCACCATAGTATTTTTCTGAAGGAAATGATGGAACGAGAATGCCTACCCAGGCTTGCATTATCCATTTTATAGATAAATAAATATTTACTGGCACACACATACTGTACCTTTTTTTTTTTATTTAGAAGCTGGTGTGCACATACTGGCAGGAAGGGTAGGATCTACAGCCCTGAGGGTGCTAATTTGTGTGACATTCAATCTCGCTTGTCCTTTGGCTTCAGATAAGTATTTTTTATCACAGCTGAATTACCCGAGGAGGGATTCCAGCAGCCCTGGTGACTGTGCCTGTGTAGATAGGGAGAGGAAAAGATGAAACTCTGACACGATGGGAATTTTATTAGTTCAGAAAAGCATTGTTGAGTGCCCTGCGTATACATGGCATGGTGTTTGGTGTTAAGGGGACACGTTCAAAAGAAGGAGGGACTGCCACTAATTGCAAAGAAGAGATTTAGGGGATGCCATGGGACAATTAGAAGGGAAAAACACGTATGTAAAGTCTAAGACCTTAGAGACAGAAAACATTTACCCAGTCCACCCCTCGCTGATTTTGCAGATAAGGAAACTAAGCTCAGAAAGGCACAATAACTTGGCCCAGGTCCACGCTCCAAGTTAGTGGCGTAGAGTAATGCAGGGTGTATGAAAATCTCTGAAGAACTGCTGGAACGGGAGCTTATCAGCACATCATTCTTCACAGAGAAGATTTAAATACACTTGTTTTATTCTTTTTATACTTAATCTTGACCTTCATAGGGTTCCCTGACCTTGACCTTCATAGGGTTCCTGACCTTGACCTTCATAGGGTTCCCTGTTTAAACCTGGCCTCTTGTCCTTCTAGCCACTGCAAAGGAGGTTTCTATTGTCCTTTCTAAATTTACCGTTCTTCATGTGACAGATCCTGGTCCAGGATTTTTTTTTTTTTTTGCCAGAGTCTCACTCTGTTTCCAGGCTGGAGCGCAGTGGTGTCATCATCATAGCTCATGCAAAGTGGCTCATGCCTATAATCCAGTACTCTCAAAAAAAAAAAAAATCCTAGTACTCTCAAAAAAAATCATAAAAATTTAATGTATAATAGGGGCCACAGTGATAGAAAAAATGTTAGGAAGAGGAATCATAACTCTCTCACAAAATTGAATCCTGCATTTCTAACTGCTTATTAGAAGATGTGCCACTATCTCAAGAGCAATTCCGCTAAAAAAGACCTCTTCTGTCCCTTGCAAGATCTCAGACTCCTGGGCTCAAGTGATCCTCCTGCCTCAGCCTTCAGCGGGGACTACAGGCTTGCAACACCATGCCCAGCTAATTTTTTCTATTTTTTTGTATAGATGGAGTCTTGCTCTTGCTTAGGGTGGTCTTGAACTCCTGGGCTCAAGTGATCCTTTCACCTGGGCCTCTGAGAGTACTAGGATTATAGGCATGAGCCACTGTGCATTGATCGATCGATCGATTGATTGATTGTCTGTCTCCTTCTCCGTTATTCCTTCCAGATTCTCTTGCAACATGCTAATTTCTCCATCTTGCAATTTCTTTGGTTGTCCCTGACACCGTATTTAGCTGTCTGCTCCTCCAAATGTGATCTCTGCCCTGCTGCTTGTCTCTCCCTCTCCCTGTAAGAATCTAGCTTCACTTCCTTTTCTGAACCATTTCCTGGAGATGTTACCAGTGCCCTCCCCCTTGGCGAATCTGAATGTGCCTCTCCATCCCTGTTCCCGCAGACCCCTTCTCAAACTGTTACCCTGACTCTCCTCTTTGAAAGCAGTTCTGTTTGGCTTGGGAGACACGGCACATTCTGCGTAAGTTTTCTCCATTTCTGATCATACTTTTTTGGGGTGCTTGTCACTTAACAATGACTTCATCCAGCTCCAAGAGCCAGGGAGATGGAAGGAGCTTTCTCAAAGCCATTTTTTCCTGTACAAGTAACTACTACACGTCTGACAGCCCTGAGTCCTCATGTCTAGCTCCCTGCAGAAGCCTCTGTTCAGACTTCCCTCCTGCCTCTTAGACTCTGGACCCGCTAGCCTGAGCTCATGGCCTGTCTGGTTCCTGGAGTGGCTCTTCTTTCTATTGACTTTGTTGATTGATAGGTGGCACCCCCATTTCTGGGGTTGCCTTAGAAACACCAGCATGATCCTAGTCTTCTAAAGACCTGGGTCTGAGGCTTGCAGTACCTAGCTTCATGGACTTAAGATTCCTTTAATTTCCCTTTAATATAAAGATATTATTATACATATCAGAGGGATTCTTGATGATGACATGATAGAACTTTATGTGAAAACCTGTTATAGTGCCTGGCCCATGGGTGGGAGATGCTTAGTGTATTCATTTAATTGTTTTCTCTCCCTACGTCTGAGTTCCCATCCTGTCACATCCAGTTCACCTTCTCTACTTGGCTCTTGACCTTTTATAATCTGCCCTTTGGTACCTCACTTAGGATCTCCATCCTACATGGAGCTTTCTTGGATCCCTCCAACCAATTCTGATTGGTCAATCTGTCTCTGACCATCTCTTGAGCTTCCAAGTCTGTTCCCCACATTCTATCCCTTGTTTATGGTCAGCCCCTTAATTCTCTGTGGGATGGTGAGGACCATGTTGGGGCTGTTCATTTTCCATGATGCTTAGGACCTGGGCAGGTTTAAGAGCAATGTTACCACAAGTGGAAGATCATGACAAGAGAAAAGATCACTCCCCTACGTCCACTTAAAAGTGAAGATCAGTTGAATGTATCCAAATGCAGAAAGAAAGAATCTGTTATGAAGAAAGTAGGCAAAGATAGTGAGGGTGGGAAAGTGGATTAGGAACCCTTCCAGAGGCAGAAGAGAGGAGGGTTGGTGAGTGAAATTCTGAGATGAGGACAGAGGAGGTGTGTAGGGGGAGGGATGAAGTGATGATTCCTGCATTGGGAAGCCACAGTGGCTCCTGGACCAGTGGGAGAGAACACCCAGTCTCAGGCTTGGGAGAGAAATTAGAGAGAAGGAAGTTATAGTCACTCAAGCAAGAGAACTAAGACCAGTGAGAGAGTGAACTGAGTCTGAGTGAAGAGGGCTGCCCCAGAGGAATACAGTAGAACCTCTATAGTTGATCACCTCCCTACACTGAGTGAAGGCGGCTGCCCCAGAGAAATACAGTAGAACCTCCGTAGTTGATCACCTCCCTACACTGAGTGAAGGCGGCTGCCCCAGAGAAATACAGTAGAACCTCCGTAGTTGATCACCTCCCTACACTGGGTGAAGACGGCTGCCCCAGAGAAATACAGTAGAACCTCCGTAGTTGATCACCTCCCTACACTGAGTGAAAGCAGCTGCCCCAGAGGAATACAGTAGAACCTCTGTAGTTGATCACCTCCCTACACTGACCACCTTCCTATGTTACCCTACGTAGACTGGACATGCACCACATGTATTTGATGAAAGCTCCTTATGTTGACCACCTCTGGATGTTGATCAGTTTGTTCTAGTCCCTTGGATGGTTGGCTTACAGAGGTTCTACTGTACTAGGTTCTAGTTAGAATTTGTTTTTCACAGGAGCTGCTCTGCATGGTGAGGTGACTTAAGGGGGCATTGCTGGAACACCCAGCAGAGAAGCGGAATTCCCTGCTTTCATCTTCATAATCATGGGACTCACACTGGCATGGTGACCCTGCTAATAGTGGCTGTGTGACCTGGGGATTGGAAGGATCATATCGAGTTCCCCTCAGGAGACATTAAGGGGTTAGTTATCTCTAGTGGCCTCTCTGAGCTCATTGCCAATTGCTGTGCTCATAGTCCTGCAAGAGTCAAGGAGACTCAAACCATTCAGAAGCATGAGCATTAACAAATCTTGCCCTTGGACTGGAAATAGGTACTTTGAATGATGCCCAGGTCTCTGGCAGTCCTCATCCTGGTGGATCGTAGGGTCAGTAATCAAACTGCTAAGTGATCTTGTATGTACATTTTCTGTACTGTCTTAGCTATGAAGTGTTTACCCATCTTCCCATTAGTACCTTCTCCCTGCATGGTGAAGAAGTGACCCAGGGTTCTGTGGTTTCCTTGAATTGTTGTAGTTGGCCTCAAAGCAGAGGAGGAAGATGTATCTCCTAGTTCCTATGGCCCATTAAAAATTCTGTGGTGATATTGCTGCAATGAAATGGAAATCCAAGGCCTTCCTCTTAGTATCTGGAGTGTTCAGAGGACCACACATAATTGCCCCGTTCTCTTTACCCAAATGGCTCCCAGTAGAGTAGGAGATGTACAGATCTGGAGCCATCGACACCTGAGGGGATCTCCACTGGACTGGTCCAGAAACTTACCATCCACCAATCAATGATTAGTACCTGCCAGAAGCAAGCCTTAAACCTACCTGGGGAACCAAGTCAGGTGCAGGGCAAAGTGACTGGAACAGCAGGAAGTGTGATGGGAGCTCAGAGGCTGGCGGGAGCTCTGAGAAGGGTTGAGGCAGCAGTGGCCACACTTGTTCACTGGGACACACGGTTCCTAGTGTGCTGGGGAAACCTGTAATCAGGGAATCAGGGAAACAGGCTCTTACTTCTCATCACTGTGGCAGAAAGAACAAGTTGATGAGGCCAAGTTACTTTTTCTTCTATGCCAAGTACTTTCTTTTCCTTTCAACATTTTGAGAACTTGAAAAGAGTTTTGAACACTGCTTGCCCTTCTGATGAAATTGTAATCGTCCTATTTCCTTCAGAGTTTAGAATCTGATTCATAATGTGCATGTGAACCCATGAGTTTCACTCGTATTTCGTACATCACCAGAGATAGAAAACAGATAAATATATTTTGAGAGGATCAAGAAAGAAAAAGAAGAAAGGAAAATTGCAGGAGCAATCCATCCCTTAGTCTTGAGTAAATCGGGATATTGTTAAAATGGATGCCGAGAATCTCACTGGGTTTATGGCCCTGGAAAATGGTATTCTTGTAATTTCCATAGCAGGTTTCTAGTTATCAAAATAAAAGGAAGTATGATTTAAAATTCATTTAGGTTTTGCTGGAATTTATGTTTATTTCATACTGAAAGAAACTTTTCTTGAGGAAAGTTTGGTCACACACACACACACATGAATAACTGAAAGGTAGGACCCTATTGCTTTTTACCAAACTTTGACTTCACAGTGAAATTTAGTTAAATTGGTTCATGAGTGGCTGAATTGTTGGTGTCTATTGCTTCTCCCAGTGCTTTGGGGTTTTTGATGGTTTTTTGGGGGGGAGGGGTGAGAAAAGGGGGCTACAGGGCTCATGGGTGAGTTGGTTCTGAGGGATGCCATTGTAATAGGGTCAAGGCTGGAGACAAACTTTTACCATCTCGGTGTTCAGGGAAAATGGTGTCCACATGTCTTTTCGAGGTTCTTTGAGATATTCTTAGGGCACATTGGAGTAGGCCCAGAAGTTGAGAAAGTTCCTCAGATCTCAAATACGTGTCAGCCCAGAGGAGCAACCACCTCCCTGGTGTGAGGCTGGGTCGGAACGGGGCTGGGTCGGAACGGGGCTGTGTTACGTAGTGACCTACCTGCTGCTGGTGGTGACTGTGTTTCCGGAGGGTCCTGGAATCGCACTGTCCAGGACATCTGCTCTAAGCATCTCATGTGCATTTTCTCATGAAATCCTTGCAAGATCCCTCAGAGACAGGTACAAAGAAGTTAAGTCAGCAGCCCCAAATTTTCAGATACAAATGGTAGAGCCCTGGTCTCAGACTCTGGTAGGACCTGCCTTGGCCTTGGGGACCATAGAGGCCCTTTTTGCTGGAGATGAAGGCATTTTAAAACAAGGGGGAAACTTGATGCCCTTCTTCTCCCTTCAGGCAGGTACTTTATAATATTGAGTGTGAATTCCTTGTGCTACCAGCGCCTCCCAGGACATCTGCCACCTCACAGCCCTGTGTTTAACCTTTGTGGAATTGAATGGAATGGATTCCCCGAGATAGTATTTCAGGTAATGAATACAGAACAGGGCAATTGTACACATTGACTGGGTAACCTTGACCTAGGTGCATGAATGGGGCAGCTGCTTTGTTTCACAGAGTTATTCCAGTAGCGAGGCAAGACTGTGGAGGGAGAAGAGGACGTATTCCCATAGAGTTGAGATGCCCAAACACATCAGCCTCAGAACAGTAAGCTTATGGGCCTGTGCAGGGGTCTGTGCTTCACATAAACTCAGGGGTCCGAAGGTGAAGAGGCGGTGGAGGTGCCTGAGATGGGGGGCTCTGATACTTCCCTCTACACAGTGGAATACATGGTGGGAAAAGCAGAGCTTCCATTTCATACGGAATGTGAAGACCCCGGGAAGGCAGAGTCTACAATATTCAGAGCAGCACGGAAGGGGGGACTCTCAGTCACATTCCACGGTGATCTCTGAAAGGGCTCCAGTATTTGTTTTGGGAAGTTTCTGAAAATTTTGATTCCTTTGAAGTTTGGAACAGTTGACATTTCTTTAGGGGAGTGGGTTAAGGGTTCCTTTTTAAAAAGGAACAATATTTTCAAGAACCATCTTTCAGGGCCAGTTATGAACCTGTAGGGAACAACAGAGTCTTTACCTTCCTTTCCGGGAGGAACGACGTATTGAAGGACGATTGAGGAGCTTGAGAAATGTCACACACACACACACACACACACACACACACACACACACACGGCAACCCCCAGTTCTCTTTATATGTCTTACTTTATTTTCTGGGATATCCCCTCAGGTACCTCCAGTCCAGGACACATCTGTCACGATGTGCGTTCAGGGACAAAGCTCCCAGTTGGGACTTAGGATCAGGTGACACTTCCTGGCTTCTAAGTTCAGCACCAGGATAGGAGAACATTTTTTCTTGAATCCCAGATGTGCAAAAAGCTGTGATGCACTGTTTTTGATTGATGACTGTCAGAGAAGCTTAGGGAACTCAGTTTCACTGTCATCCTCTCTATGACAGTAAAGGGACCTCCGTCTCCTAACGATGGGGTGTCATTATTAAGTGTAAACATCTTGCTCCTGCCACAAAGAGCCGCATCACACCAGGAAGCCTGCCGAGGTGGCCCAAGGCGAGTCCTCCTCACACTAGAGAGGATGTGGAGATGGGTGAGGAGGGGAGAGAGCTGGGTTGGGGCCCTTCCTGTGCCATCGCTGGGTCTCTCCTCTCCTCCACCTGTTTCCATATCCTCTCTTGTGTGAGTAGGACTCGCTTTGGGCCGCCTTGTCAGGCTTCCCCATGTGATCTGTGAAATGTTCCCTGCCTGCCTACTGTGATCTAAAATGTTCCCTGCCTGCCTACTGTGTGCCCGGTAGGGCTGGGACTCACACCTGAGCTGGGTCCTGTCTTCAGAGACTTTATTCTCTCTCTGTAGATGGGATGGGACATAAGGAAAAAGCAAATGATCCATCGCAGAGGGGACAAAGCGTCAGATGACTGTCAGGGGAAAGGGTGTTGAGGAGGGAGGGTCTGAGCCCCGGAAGGATGGCTTTCCTGGGCTTACTGGAGGAGCCAGCGTTTACTGTCTCGCAACATTAACACCGAAAGGGGACTGCAGGGATCATGGTCTAACCTCAGGATTGTGAGAAGGAAAATGGAAGAACGAGCATTCTGGCTACCATTACTCAGCTCAGACAAGATAGCTGCAATTCATTTGATTCCCGGAACGATCCATTTAGTCTGTAAAGCAGTTAATTGCATTTGTACAGATCAGGAAACGGAGCTGCAGAGAGGTGGAGTGACAGTGAGTAAGTGACACTGCTGGTGAGCCCAGGGTCTTTTAGACGCCAAAGCCCTTCTCTCTGCTTCCTTCCTCCTTTCCATCTTTCCGTCCTTCTATGGTCAGGAAAAGTTGTGAAACACTGAGAACTGGGTGATAAAAAGACATTGGTGGCCATCCTGCCCAGCACATTAATCCATTTAGGTGATCTCTGCCTTCCCTTTGCCTTTGAGCTATTTCAGAGTTCTGTTAAGTTGCAGAAAACTGATAGCCATGATTCCTGAACCTTCAATTCTTTATTATTGTTTTTTTTAATTAAATCATAGCTGTGTACATTAATGCAATCACGGGGTACAATGTGCTGGTTTTGTATACAATTTGAAATATTTTCATCAAACTGGCTAACATAGTCTTCACGGCATTTTCTTAGTTATTGTGTTAAGACATTTATACTCTACACCTAGTAAATTTCACATGTACCCTTGTAAGAGGCACCGTAGGTGTGGTCCCACCAATTACCCTTCCTCTACCTTCGATTCTTGATTGTAGAAAATGTACATTGTGTCAGGTAGAATGTGGTGGGAGACCAGGAGCAGTGTGGGATTCATCAAGAACCTCATCTCAGCGTTGCAGAAGGGCCGACCCGTTCACCCGTCCTTTGGTGTCTCCTTGAACCTGTTGTGAGATCACCCTGGCTCTCGAATCAAGGGAACCAATAAAATCTTTGACATGTGTTCAATTTCTGTTGAAGACTCACATTTTTACTTTAAAAAATTATCTGTAGCGTCACTTACTATGCCTCCCAAAGTAAAAGTGGGTGGGGTTTTGATGAGTTTGGGGAAAGAGGGTACAAAGATGGGGCAGGTGGAAAGGGGGATGTGAGTGAGGCCGAGTGCCCGGCCCCGGGTGCATTTTCTACTCCCCTCTGCCCAGCTCTGCGTCCAGGAGGCTCCTTCACTGGCCTGGTGCTGGGGACACTGTTTCCTCTCTGTGTAGCCTCAGATGGAGGGCTGGGCACAACTTCCCACAGTTGCTGCTCCTGAGATGTCCATCCACTGTGGGGTCCTGTCACACTCTTGCCCACTCCTTGGCACGTGACCCTTCATTAGCTTCTGTTCAATTAAACCCTCCAGAAAGCTTTTTCTTTCCTTGGCAGGACGTTGATAGAAATAAGCAGAAAACACACGGGTGCGTGTCTGGGCCAGAAATGACATGGGAGGGTTGGGGAGCCTTGAGGTCAGGATCAGTGGTCAGGGACTGACACTTAATTCGTAAGGTCAGAGGGGACTCAGAAGTTTCTCTCCTTTTATTTTTTCCCTCTCAAGAGAGAGAAATGGGTCAGAGCTGTCCATTAGGAAGATTAATGTGGCAGCAATTTATAAGATAAATTGGGATATGGAGAGATCAGAACGAGACTGGAACTAAGAAGCCTATTAAGAGACAGTCACCGTGGAGCTGGTGCAAGATCATTTGGGCCTGAATTTGGGTGGTAGTTGTGGGAATGCAAAGAAGCTGGGAGGTTTAAGGGTCACGGTGCAGAAGGGTTCATGGGGTCAGTACCTGGTGAGATGTAAGGAGAAGAAAAAGACCTAGATAAGCTTAGGAGGTTTAAAGAAATGGAGTAGTGTTAATTTGGAAATCAGGAGGCAGAGGAGGTTTTAGGGGGAGGCCATGAGATTTGTTTTGGATGTTTTCATTTCGAGATATGTGATGGACTTAATTGTGTCCTCCCTAAAAAGATATATTGACATCTCTATCTTTAGGACTTCAGAATGTGATCTTATTTGGAAATACGGTCTTCACAGAGGTGATCAAGTTAAAGAGGTCCAATGACCATCACGGGTGGCCTCTTATCTCGTGTGACTGGTGTCCAGATACACACAGATGGGACATGATACAAAGACATGCAGGGAGAACCCCTGTGATGTCTGGAGACCCTGAAGGCTGCTGGAGGTCAGGGAGAGGGGCCTGGGACGGATTCTCCTTCCCATCCTCGGAAGGAACCAACCCAGCCTGAGCCTTGAGCTTTCCGGCCTGCACAACTGTGAGACATGTTTCTGTTGTTTTAAGCCACCGAGTCTCATTCGCCCTAGGGAACTAATTCAAGGTGAAAAGCTACAAGTGTGGAGGGTGATTGGACCCTTCTGATGTGGTACCAAAACCAAGAAAGTTTTGAGAAGATCTCAGAGACAGAGCATGTAGAGAACTTAGCAGCAAAGGCTGAGAGGGAGGTGATGGAGGAGACCTCTGATGGACCCATCAGAGAGGACGAAGTGGAGAGGAGACGCTGGACTACAGGAGACCCAGACGGGAGAGCATGGCAGTAAGCAGAGGCATGTAGCATAGATGATCTCTGCACCCCATGTGCTGGTGAAGAAGAAGAGAGAAGAGGTGGAGAATGAGAGGGAAGGAAGAGTAAAGGAAAGTTATGGATTCTTTTTTTTTTTTCGTGGAGAGACCATAATGCAAAGTTGTAGGAGACGAGGGGTGATTGATGTAGCCAGGTCCTAGGTATAAAATGGGCTAAACACCCCCTTTCATTCACGCTACCATTAGTGCATCCCCTCCTTACCCCTTTACGTAATTCGAGAACACACATTGTTTTCATTTGACTTTGGTTTAGCTTTGCATAATTTCATTTTCTGCTGGGGACTTTGATAAGTAATTAAAATTAGAGCGCTCTACAGCATTTTGGGGTTCTAAGCTGGGCGTGGTTTGTTTGGTTGTTGCTGGTATTGGTGATTCAATAATCCAGCTAGGCTTGAAGCAGGCATAGCTCATTAGGACAAGTGGGAGAAGTTCATATTGCTGGTGGCTTTTTTTGTTTTTTTTTTTTCCTAGCTGATGACTCAAAAGACCACAGGGCTTATATAGGTAATTATAAATAATTTTTAGCAAAGGGCCCACGTAGAAATGGAGTGATTTTTTGAAAGCTTGGGTCAGGGGAAAACAGTGAAATATCTTAGGAAACAATAATTCTGCTGATAGAGACCCCTCTTGGCTTTCCTATCATGAAGAGTAGCTGGCTAAGAAAATTTCAGTGATTTGTTAGAAAATTAGCAAGTTATATGTTCGGAGTTTTCCCCCTACATTTTTATGTAATTGGCACTATATTGCATATATAATTTGTAGCTTGTACAGCGCTGTTTAAAAAAATTCTAAACAGTATCTATGTTGCATTTTAGGGTGTAAATTCCACATTTGTTTCATATTTAAAGCCAGTGATTTAAAAGTAAAAGCTTCCGACAGATATCTGCTCTTAACGGCAAAGCCTGTATCTTCCTTTCTGCCGTGCTCTGAATCAGTGTCTGCAGTTTCTTAAAAGGAATCTTTGAGATGATGATTATTATAGGATCTGCTCAAAACTGGCCAGACCACATGCTTCCATGCATCAAGCACATAATTAAGGCCAAAATACGTCTCCTTTGGCCCTAACAAATTAAACACAGTACATCTTTTGCCTACATAATACACGTTAAGTATATATGTATATAAGGATATGCCAAATGTCAGAGCTATATATTCTTCAGCTTTTTAAAAACTCCCTTCAGCCAGTAATGTGCTGGGCCAAGTGCTCATCACCCTTCTGCCTGGTCTTGCCCAGCGTGCCCGGAGCTGCCTGAGCACCTCGCTGGACATGCAGAGGCGCTCACAGCGTGAAGGTCAAAGGTTCTTTCTCCAGGTGCTGCAGTGAAGTTTAGAACTGGCCCAGACTCCAGTCTACCAATGCATGCATTTTCTTAGAAATGAAATAACTCTCGTGCACATGTGAAAGAGAATTTGAGGGTCGGAAGGAAGGAAGGCAGGGGTTGAACCCAATGATTTGGAGGCCTCCCTCTCCTCTGGACTCTGCTGTCTTTTCACCTGGATGGGCTGCTTGTGGAGAAGGGTTCCGCACACCAGTTTCATGCAGCCACACAGTAGAGATGGAACAGAAAGATCATTTCTTGGACAAACTGGAGCCGAGCGTTTTGTAAGAGGGGCTGTGTATACAAATAACTCAGATGACTTATTAGGGCAGAGGAATGGACTTTAAACCCCCACGTAACAATGATAATGCCATTGCTCTCTAACACGAATAATAAAATCTGACCAAAACAGAACCGGGTCAATAAATCAAGGAGAAGGACCTGCATAGCTTTGCAGAAGGGAGAAAATGAATAATGGCCCCTCTTTTGTTTGTTGTTCATACAATCAGGGGCAAGAACTTTGAATAATGTAGCAGTACAACTTGTAAGAAGAGCCCCGATGCTGTAGATAAATGGAGTCTATTTTTAAGGTTAGATAAATTCAGACTATTTTTACGGGCAGGGAAAAATTATTGCTGAAATGTTTTTTGATAAGATCCTTTTTATGCCCTAAACTGAAATACTGAGAGCAGAACAATTTTTCACATGAGTGAGATGGAGAGAAGAAAAGCTACTATAAATTACAGGAGACCGAGGGTATGTTTTGATTTGAGCGTTGTGTTAATAAGTGAAGCATTTTTTTTTCTTTAAAGAGACAGGGTTTCTGGGCGGCGCCCGTGGCTCAAAGGAGTAGGGCGCTGGCGCCATAGGCCGGAGGTGGCGGGTTCAAACGCAGCCCCGGCCAAAAACTGCAAAAATCAAAAAAAGAAAAAGAGAGTTTCTCCTGCTTTTTGTGCTATCATGTTCACGTATTTTTTTCTGCCTACACATATATGCCTTGAAACTCTGTGTCTGTAGCTCTCAACCTTCCTAATGCTGCGGATCTTTAATACAGTCCAAAGGGGTCGTGACCCACAGGTTGAGAACCACTGCTCTGTACGACATCCTTCTCCTCCTCTTTCTTTTTTCTTCCTTCCTTCTCTTTCTCTCTTTTTTTTTTTTTGTTGCAGTTTGTCTGGGGCTGGGTTTGAACCCGCCACCCTCTGTATATGGGGCTGGCGCCTTACTCACTGAGCCACAGATGCTGTCCCTCTTCTTCTTTCATTTTGAGCCAAGGTCTTATTCTGTATCCCAGGCTGGAGTACAATCACACCAGCAATTGTAACTGGGAACAATCTCAGTAGCTCACTGTAACTGGGAACTCCTGGGCTCAAGCCCTCTGCCTCAGCCTTCCAAGTAACTGTGGAAGGACACGTGTGTGCCCCATTAATAGTTTAAAATATATATATATATTTTCTTGAGACAGAGCCTTCAGCTGTCCCCCTGGGTAGAGTGCTGTGGCATCACAGCTCACAGCAACTTCCAACTCCTGGGCTCAAGTGATTCTCCTGCCTCTGCCTCCCAAGTAGCTGGGACTACAGGTGCTTGTCACAATGCCCAGCTATTTTTGTCATTGTTGTTTGGTGGGCCCGGGCTGGATTTGAACCCGCAACCTTAGGTGTATGTGGCTGGCACCTTAGCCACTTGAGCCACAGGCACCGAGCCAATTTAAGATGTTTTTATAGAGACAAGTCTCACTGTGTTGCCCAGGCTGAACTTGAGCTCCGATCTTCCTCCCTGGGCCTCCCAAAGCCAAGCACGAGCCACTGCTTGGTATGTTATTGCTTTTTTAAGAGTCAGTATTCACTAGGTTTGCCTGGATGTTCTATGCCGTTTATTCCTTCCTGTGTTGCTGTGTTTACATCTGGAATAATTTTTCTGCTCTGTGAAGAACTTCCTTTGGATTTATCATGGGGCTATTGACAGTCAGTTTTGTGAGTCTTTGTATGAAAACATCTGTAGTTTTCCTTGTCTGCACTTGGAATTGGCAGACCCAAGTTTTCCTTGTCTGCACTTGGAATTGGTGCCCCCTCACCCCAGTAATTCTGGCTTCCGTTATTGCTCTTTGCAAGGTCAACTGTAAGTCTGGCTGTTTTCATTCAGAGGTGATGTCTTCCTTTTCCTGATCCTGTTTGGGGTTTGTAGAGTATCTTGAAGCTGTGGCTTGATATTCTTCATGCATTTTGGAAAACTATGGGTCAGTTGATCTTCACACATTGTTTCTGCCTTGTTTTCTCTCTCCCTTTGTTTTGGGGTTCCAGTTGTGTGCATTTTGTTCCTGTTCCCGATGTCTCCTTTACCTTCTTTTTAGTATTTTTGTTCCTTTTTTTCCTTCTAGTTCTTCAATCTGGGTATTTCCCACTGACCTTTCTACCAGTTCACAAATCTCTCCCTTTCCTTGGTCTAGTCAGCTTGGAAGCTCATCTGTTGATTTCTTAAAATTTCAGTTATTTTTTAATAACAAGATTTGCATTACATTCTTTTTCCAGATTCAAATTCTCTTGTGATATTCTTCCTCTGTATTTCTTTCTGTTACCTTTTCTTCTCTAGTTTTTCAGATGTTTGGTCTTATTTTTTGCCATGTGAGACATCACTACCACCAGCCTGCACCCTGGCAACCACTACTCTGTCCTCTCTGCATTTTGTCATTTTGAGACATTCTGTAAATAGAACAATACAGTATATGACCTTTGAGATTGCTGTCAATAGCCTTTCCATACTATTAATGTACCATTTTCTATTTAAGCAACCAAGGTGGCAGGACATTTTTGTTGTTTTCACTTTTCGATTATTGTAATTAAAACTATGACGAATAATCTTATACAGACATTTATGTATCTGGGATAAATCCCTAGGAACCATGTTTTGTGGTTTATAAGGTAAGTTCATGTTTCGTTTTTAAAGAACTGCTGAACTTTTTTCAGAGTGGCTGCCCTATTTTACGTTACTGCCAGCAATGCACTTTCTCCACATCATTGCCAGCATTTGGTATTGCCACTATTTTTAAGTTTTAGCTATTCTGCTGCATGTGTAGTGATAGCTAATCGAGGTATTAATTTATATTTCCTTAGTAGTTAGTAATATTGAACATGTTTTCGTGTGTTTTTGCCATCAGTGTAAATCTTTTTAGTCAAATATCTCCTAGGTTTTTTGCCCATCTTCTAAATAAATTTTTCTTTTTCTTTTTCTTTTTTTTGTTTTTTTTACTGTTGTTCTGAAAATTCTTTTTTTTTTTTTTCTGAAAATTCTTTATTGAAGAATTAGGAGTCTTTTGTCAGATGTGTAGTTTGCAAATGTTTTTCACCCGGTATGTAGCTTGTCTTTTTTTTCATCTCTTACGAGAATGGTTTGTGTAGGCAGTGCCTGTAGCTCAGTGAGTAGGGCGCTGGCCCCATATACCAAGGGTGGTGGGTTGGAAACTGGCCCTGGCCAAACTGCAAAAAAAAAGGGAGAATGTTTTGTGAAACAAAAGTTTTAAATTTTGATGTAGTAGAATTTATGGATAATTTTCTTGTATGAGTTGTGCGTCTGATACCATGCCTAAGAACTCATCACTAAGCCTTGGTCTTCATTATTTTCTTCTGCACTTTATTCTCAATGTTTTATAGCTTTATGTTTTCTGTTTCTGATCTAGTTTAATTTTTATATAATGTGAGATTTAGGCGGAGACTTTGTCTTGCTTATCAGTCTCCAATTATACTAGCAGCATTTGCTGGAAAGACTACCATTCCTCCATTTGCTTTTGTACTTTTGTAAAAAGTCATCTGGCTGATGTATGCAGGGCTGTTTCTGGGTTCTGTGTGCTGTTTCATTTATCTGGGTGTCTATCTGCGAGGTCCAGCTGGATGTTGCCTGCTTCCCTGGTTCCCAGTGTCAAGAATCAGTATTGGTGCAAACTAATACATTCCTATTGGAAAGACGTTTGGAGAACACTTAGAGAACTAAAAATAGACCTGCCATTTGTTCCTACAATTCCTTTACTAGGTATATATATCTAGAAGACCAAAAATCACATTACAACAAAGATACTTGTACCAGAATGTTTATGGCAGCCCAATTCACAATTGCTAAGTCATGGAAGAAGCCCAGGCGCCCATCGACCAACAAATGGATCAATAAATTGTGGTATATGTACACCATGGAATACTATGCAGCCATAAAGAAAGATGGAGCCTTTACCTCCTTCATGTTTACATGGATGGAACTGGAGAATATTCTTTTTAGCAAAGTATCTCAAGAATGGAAGAAGAAGTATCCAGTGTACTCAGCCCTACTATGAAACTAATTTATAGCTTTCATAGGAAAGCTATAACCCAATTATAACCCAAGAATATGGGGAAGGGGGGAGGAGGGGAGGGGAGAGGGGTGGGTGTGTCGAGGGAGGGTGACTGGCAGGACCACGCCTATGGTTCATCTTACAAGGGTACATGTAAATCTTTCTAGATGTAGAATATAAATGTCTTAACACAATAACTAAGAAAATGGCATGAAGGCTAAGTTAACCCATTTGATGAGAATATTTCAGATTGTATATAGAACCAGCACACTGTACCCCATGACTGCATTAATGTACACAGCAATGATTTAATAATAAAAGAAAAAAAAACAAGAAGCAGTACTGGTTTTGAGTGGAGCTGATGATGGAGTGGTCACAAATATAAAGCAATCACGTATATACACAGTTAGGCTGAAGGAAAGTAAAGTACAGGGAGAACAGGTTCTTCTTACTGGTGTGTCCTGCCTTCCCCCTGGTAGGCTGGCTGCCATTTCCTGCACTTTGGGGTGATTGACAGATTAAGGTTACACAAACTCCTAATTATGCGGGTAATGGAGAGCCCACAAGATTGGAATCTGTAATGTGACTCCTATGGTAATGAGCCCCAGGTCAGTGTAAGGTCATGGGGCTCCTCACCACGTGTCCCAGGAGAAGGCCCCACCCACTGTTTTGCTTCCCAGCTGCAGATTTGGTTCTCATTGTCCACATTTAACCATTTCCCAGCCACCTGTTTTCTTTCCACCCAACCTGTTTGTCTCCCAGTACTACACGGTGTTGAGTGGTGTTGAGTACGGTACCTGGATACCTCCTGAAATTGTGTAGAGTGTTCTTTCCCATTTTATTCCTCTTTTTCACAGTTATCTTACAGTTGCCTTTGTCTTTCCATACAAATTTTTTTTTTATTAAATCATAACAGTGCATATTAATACTATCATGGGGTACAGTGTACTGTTTCTCTATACAATTTGAAGTACTTTCATCCAACTGGTTAACACAGCCTTCATGTCTTTTTCTTAGTTTCTGTGTTAAAACATTTATATTCTACATTTAGAGAGATTCACATGTACCCTTATAGGATGAACCATAGGCGTGATCCTGTCAGTCACCTTCCCTCCATCCACCCACCGCCCCCATACAAATTTTAAAATATGCTTGTCTCAATCTAGAAAAAATTCAAGCTGGGCACAGTGGCTCCTGCCTATAATCCTAGCACCTTGGGAGGCTGAGGCAGGTGGATTGCCAGACCTCAGGAGTTGGAGACCAGACTGAACAAGAGCGAGACTCTTAAAAAAATAGCCAGGAGTTGTGGCAGGCACCTGTAGTCCCAGCTACTTGGGAGGCTGAGGCAGGAGAATCATTTGAGCCCAAGAGTTTAAGGTTGCTATGAGCTGGGACGCCATGGCACTCTACCAAGGATGACAAAGCAAGACTTTGTCTCAAAAAAAAATTCATTAGGATCTTGATAAGAATCGCAGTAAACCTGATGTCAATTTGGGGTGAATTGGCACCCCAGACACTGGTCCACAGACACTAGCTGGTGTTTCTGATTGGGCTTTCTGTGCACTGATCTCTCTTCTTAACATCCTGTGTTTTACTCCTGGCATCCTCTTTCCTGATTTCCTTTAGATGAGTGTTTTTTTTAACCTGCAGACATGTTCACGTCACATCATTTCTCCTTGATAATGACAGTGGACTTTCACTACATTGTGCTGTAGAATAGACTTTGTGGTGTAATTAATGATGCCAATAACAGGCAAGTCACTAATAAATTCAACATTGCGTGTCTTGATTTATCCAAAACTTTGAATTTTTATTGGCTAAGAACTGTACCTATTTTTAGAAGTCTTCACCTTCTCATGGTGTCCGTCTTAGTCAATAGATGGCCTTAATACTTGGCTTCCTTTCTAGGGCTGTTTTGCACAGAGAAACAAAGTACATTAAAGCCACACTGAATGCAGAGACTGGGTAGGTCTCACTTACCAATAGGCAAAACTCATGCCTGGCAAAAGTAATAGTTTTAGGTCATGAATCTTTGGCTTGTTTCTAGAAGCGGTGGAATGTCTATGTTGCCCATACATGGTGTGAACATTTATATGGTAGATGAGGTCCTGGGGGCTGCTCTTGGCTGCTGTGGCCGTTTGTGTGGACACATTCTCCGTTTCCGTCTGCATTTGACCTTGTTGTTGGTGGGTAGATGTTCTCTATTCTGGGAATTAAAAAAAAATTCCCATTTGTTCATTTGGCTTCACATACCTTGTATATGACTTCTTTAGGGATTTAATAATTGTAATATCATCTATATCTGGCAAAAATCCTTGACTTTGGCACTAATGGGAATGGGTTTGGGTATGAAAATTTCTCTAAGAAAAATCCCTACTCCAGGGATTGTCAACCCAACCCGTGTGCTGGGAGAGGATCCCAGGTGCGCCATGAACGTTTTTAGAGACTATTCATTAAATTATTTTCAAAAAGAAGTTCAAAGCGCAATATATTCTTTTTCTGATCAGCTTAATTTAAGTGTGCCGTGGAAGCCTAACTACAGATTCAAGTGTGCCGTGACAAAATGTTGAAAAATACTGCCCTGCTCTGTTACGACTGAAGCAATTATGTGGATTAATTCTCCTTCACCACAGTTCATTTTTACTTTGAGGTTTAAGTGGTTTCACTGCCTTTATTTTCTGGCATTTGATGTATAAAGTGAATTCCTATTACTGTTTTTAGATCTCTCTGTCCTCTGGCCTTTAAGTGACATTGTCTTCCAAATGGGCTCCTAGGTGAGCTACTTGAGAAAAATATATACAGTGGAGACATTGTATTGGGGTAAAATCTTCTGAGTTTCTTAACATTTGACATATTATAGCAACTCCAGGAGAACCCCCTTTTTTTAGAAAAGAGGTTATCGAAGGAAGAAAAGTCTAATGATGGGTGGAGGAAAATGGTTCATTAGGACATTATGAACTTTTGAGCTGCTAATTTTTAAAAAATAGAATTAAAATCTGATCTTCTTCGATTCTACTGGAGGAGAGTTGGTGAGTATATTCTAGGCCCTAGAAAAATCCGTGGAGTAAATTGCAGTTTAACACCATTTACTGATAATCTGGCGTATTTTAGAGAAAGTGGGGAAGACTAAAGGGAACCCCTCAAAAGTTTAGCACCACAACTTAAAGGGGGAGGTTTTAAAAGGGCCATTTAAAAATGTTTACTGATAGGGTGGCACCTGTGGCTCAGCTGGTAGGGTGTTGGCCCCATATACTGAGGGTGGTGGGTTCAAATCCAGCTCCGGCCAAACTGCAACAAAAGAATAGCTGGGTGTTGTGGTGGGCACCTGTAGTCCCAGCTACTTGGGAGACTGAGGCAAGAGAATTGCCTAGGCCCAGGAGTTGAAGGTTGCTGTGAGCTGTGACGCCATAGCACTCTATGGAGGGCAATAAAGTGAGACTCCATCTCTAAAAAAAAGAAAAAATGTTTACTGATACATAAATTAACTTCTTTACAGATTTAATAATTTTAGTATAAGCAATACATTTCAAAATATCAAAGCAAGTTGGACATTTATAGCTTGTACAATGGGTACAGAGAGGACTTTCATGCTGGAATTAATAATTAATGCCTGTCATCTAGATGACTAAAAGTAGTTCATGAAAATCAGGAATGTTTATATAACATTTAACTTGAGAGAGAAATAGTTCCCAAGGAAAATGCTTGATGGTTTTTTCTTTTTTAAAGCAGTTAATGCTGTTGGCTTTCACAAGTTTTACAAACCTAAGTGAAATACGGAATTATGAGGACTGAACCATTTCCTTCCCTATTTGGGTAAAGAACTTTTTGAATTTTTTTCCTTCTAAACAGTATCAGGCAAGAGTTGGGACTTCTTTTTTCCTGATGTTTTATTTACAAAGTTATTTACTTCACCTGATTTTGATTAGGCTGTTTCTCAGCGAGTAGGTTTTACTTGATTGTTTTTCACTTTAGTTCTGGTTTTTGTAAACATTGCATTTTATTGGGAAGTTTTTCTTAAAAAAAAATTTTTTTTTTGGTTGCAGTTTGGCTGGGGCTGGGTTTGAACCTGCCACCCTTGGTATATGGGGCTGGCTCCCTACCCACTGAGCCATAGGCACCGCCCCTTAAAAACTTAATGTGTGAAATGAAATGCACATGGGGTGTGCCATGATGTCAGTAAACATTTGTCTTTATTGTTCTCACTCTTAGTTTTCAATTGTTCTCCCTTGCTCATCATCATAAAACCCCCCATGTGCTCCGGTTCAGCTGTTGGCGGATGGTTTGATATCCGTAGTTGGCGCTTGCTGGTTTACCTTTCCATTTTTTATTTATTTTTCTTGTGTGATGACTTGAAGCAGAATTGGCAGCATATTTTGCACATCCATCAGTCAACAGCAGATCACCCTGGTGAGTTAGAAGCAGGAGGAGAGAGAGTCTAGGCCTGCAAGGCTATTTGTTAAGATTCGGGAGCGGAAAAAGCTGCCTCTCTGATAATGGTAATTTGGGGTGCGATGGATTGATGCCAGAAGGTTGTGCAGCTTTTGAGGCCAGCTGGAGTTGTGTAAACTGCACTTCCCAGGGGTCACTATGGACTCTCAGGCCTTCAGTGGAAGGGCAGAGAAGATAAAAGAGAGAAAGGTCAGGGAAGCATTCCCAGCAAAGGAGCAGAGACCAGGAGACATGAGCTGGGCGGAGGAGCCAGGGTTTCTCAGGGGTTTTTCTCAATGCACCAACCAGCTAGAGGGGAGTGAATGCTCAAGGGATCCGTAGGAGGCTTTCTGGAGTGTCAGTTTTAGAGCTGTTTTCTGTAAGCAAAAGAACGTATTTGGAGAATTGTATTTAATCTTAAAAAAAAAAAAATGGTAAAGGTTTCGGCCTTTTCTTTCAGTGTATGCCAGAATATTTTAACCTAGAAATCTTTAAAAAATACTCACCAGTCAGCCTAACTGGTGCTCCAGGAGGACGTAGCACATTTCCCATGTGGCTTTTTTCTGCTTTCACCCACACTGGGGACCTAGAGTAGAGGATCTATGAAGAGCATCTTTCTAAAGAAAAGCTAAACCTGAATGTCATTTTAAGGAATTTGGGTTTTGTTCTGTACTCTTTAGTTGATTAGTGATTTACTAAACATTCACTGAATGCCTCACTTGTGGTTGGTGTTGAGAATACCAATGGGGCTCCTGTGTTGGGTGGGTCCTTACTTTGAGCAGGCAGGTCAGACTGTGTCAGGTAGACAGTTCCAGCTATAGCATGGAACATGGGTAGTGAGAGTAGGCCTGGCCAGAAGGCAGGACCAAGTACCAGGTGATTGCCCTGGTCTGTATTTGAAATAAGCTCTGTTTCTAGTCTTGCTGTTCAATACGGTAGCCATATTGGCTTGCAATATGGAGGCCACGTGTGGCTGTTAACTATCTGAAACGTGGCTCTTGTGAGTTGAGATGTGCTGTATGGGTAAGTCACACCAGATTTCCAAGACCCAGCATGACAAAAAGAATGTAAAGTATCTCATGTATGATTTTTTGATATTGATTACACATTGAGATGATAATATTTTGGACATCTTAGAGTATACAAAATTTATGGGTTAGAATCAATTTCACCTTTTTATTTTTACCTTTTTTTAATGGGACTATGAGAAGATGTAAACTGTTGTGTGTGGCTTACATGGTAGTCCATTGGACAGCATGGACACCGAGGGTCAGGGGAGACTAGTATGTCAGAGATGACCCAAGAGCTTTCACATTTATGTGACTGGAACTATTGTTATATTATTAACAGGTAGAGGGACATTCCTGTGAAGAGATGATTTGTGGGTGAGGATGATGAGCACTGGTTTTGATGATATGTAAATAGAAAAATTAAATATGCAGTTGGCTTTGTGAGGCTGGAAGAGGGGTCAGGGCTGGTCCCACAGATTTGGGAGCCATATTCCTAGAGAGAGGCAAGTATGAGAATCGCGTTGTTGTTAGGAGGGCAGAGACCCCCACATTGAACCCACTCAGAGTTAGGTTCTCTGCTTGGATGTCAGTGCTGGGAATTTAAAAATCTAAGGATCTAAGCAGAATTTTGGAAAGTCTGTTTCACAATTCTGCTTGTGCAAGATTTTCCACCTTTCTTGCCCCTGTATTTTTCCCCCCTACATTGAGAGGAGAAAAAATGTGAGAAGAAAGTTTGTGAGAAAGAATGTTAACAAAGGTTTGAGCCACGGACTTCGTATGACTACATTGGCTTCAGTTTGGGTCCCTAGGCTTGGGTTCCTCTGTCCCCTGGTGTGGACATCCACACTTTAGGGAGGGACAGACAGCATGAGCTAAAGGAACAGCTGAGATCTGTGAGAGGTCTCTCTCTTCCTTTATATGTAGTACGCATGTACATGCATGGACTTATATAAATATGCCTCCTACATACATGTGTGTATATAAATATGTTGGAATTTAGTTCTTAAAATTACAGCAATTTAGAAATTTCTCATGAATTTATGTTCAAGATACATGTTACATATATGGCATATTACCCTCCCCTACCATCTTCATGTACCACCCCTGGGCAAATCCAGGTTGAAAGATGGTTTTATTGGATTCTAATCCAGAAACTCACACTTCCTAGAAGACTTCTCTGGTTTGTATGGGTAGGAGGCAGCCATCTGAGGTCTAAAACTACAGAGCTTTTACTCTGAACAGCCTTCAGTTCCTGCACCCTCTTGCCCCTTGAACTCTTCCTTCCTTCCTTCCTTCCACCAGGCAGGACTTGGAGGTGACCCTGGAAAGCAGGTGATATCAGCACCTTCATGAAGGGGAAAGTTGATAGTCCAAGACTATTGAACTTCTCATGGGGAGCAGGACATGGGGACAAAGACCTCTTTAGTGGTGCAGCTTCCAGTCATGGTGACATGCTGTTTGCAGACGTCCCTGCCAGGAATGTTGGTTTGCTGTGATAAGCATTAACTAACTGAAATATTACCTGACACCGCAGAGCAATTACTAGGGGCCAGGTCCCATTGTTAGAGGTTTTCTTGTGTTAACCCATTGACTCCTCCTAAGACCACCAGAGGTGTATATTAATGCTATCATTTCCATTTTAACTGAGGCAAAGCTTGTCATTTTGAGGCAGGACTCAAAACCTGTGTCAGACAGAGCCTGTGCACTGTCACCCTACACTGACATTAAGATGTGGGTCATTTGGCTTGGTGCCTGTGGCTCAGTGGCTAGGGTGCCGGCCACATACACAGAGGTTGGCGGGTTTGAACCCAGCCTGGACCTGCCAAACAACAGTGACAACTACAACAAAAAAATAGCTGGGCATTATGGTGGGTGCCTGTAGTCCCAGCTACATGGGAGGCTGAGGCAAAAGAATTGCTTAAGCCCAAGGGTTGGAGGTTGCTGTGAGCTGTGACACCACAGCACTCTACTGAGGTTGACATAGTGAGACTCTTGTCTCAAAAAAAAAAAAAGATGTAGTTCCTTTGTAAGAAACCATTTATGAACTAAGATGCTAAATATTTCTTGTGGTCGTAAAGTGTTAAAACTGATATTGTGCACCTTTGTATTGATTTATTGGTGCTGCCTCACTCTCTGTGGAATTAACACCCCTATATTATGCTGCTTCAATGAGGAAAGAAAATTACATACACATATATATGTTATCTGAAAGAGAGAACTGCTTCTGATAGCCAGCTGCTCCTTCTGCAATCCTATAGTTGCCAAATTCTGAGTACCATAAGGTTAACCCACCAAGTGCTTGACTGAGCAGATGTGTGTGGGCAGAGAGCTCGTTAGTTACTGCGTCCCGTTTCTTCTATATGTAACAAGTGTTAAATTGGACTCTGCTATTGTTAAAGTTCTTTATTTGAGGAATTTAATAGGGAAAGTTTATAAGTCATACAATTTACGTGTGAAACACACATTTTGAGCCACACCTGCAGCTCAGGTGATGTTAATTCTGTCGCCTCTTCCGTTATTTTTGTAAAATACTAGAGAAATCACAAAAGCTCGAATAATGTCTAGTTTTTCTGAAATGAAGATTTGGATGTTTTCAACAGTTTTCCAGGTGACTTACCTTCTGGAAGCTCCTGCATACTTTCTTTTTTTGTGAAAGTTTATAGTGACTTGTGGGCTGTTCCTAATTATAGCCTGGCCCTGTAGGTGGCACACAGGAGGGGCCCACTGCTGCTGCGAGTCCTCATCTAGAAGTTATTGATAGTTATCAGTGGTTACCCTTTTCCAAATTCATTTATTTTGGAACTAGAGAGTGAGTGGGAGGAAAAAACAGCCAAAATGCTCCCTGGTGCATAGTTTGAAGTTAGTAATAAAATTCCTCATAACCATGTAGACATTTCCTATGGGCTCTTGTTGTGCCCAACCCCGGGGGTCGCTCACCCAAAGACCACTCACGAGCACAGGTCGATGCAAAAAGCAAGAGGTTGGTTTATTTGCCAACGCGTCAGGGTTCCTCAGCCGCTCGGGAAGGAACCCCGAGAGGCTGTTACA
>CAUYTI010079282.1:0-17487 GCA_963575145.1 Galago senegalensis | reverse complement strand
CTCATTTTGAGCCCCCGCCACCATCTTAGATAATAAGCTTCAGCTTTCCCAAAACCCTGGCTTTTCCCCGAAATCAAACCTCCCAGCCAGCCAATCAGAAGTGCACCTCATCCCTCTTGCTCCATACCACCCCAAGCCCCCACCCACACCACAGTTAAGAAATCCCCTACCCCTCAACCTGTACCAATCCAGAGCCTCCCCATACTTCCCCATACCCCAACCACCAATCAAAAATGTACCCCACCCTTATTCACCCTTCTTGCTTTCTGTACCCTATAAAACTTTCTAACCCCCTAGGCTCAGGGCCTTCCTTTGGTATGTTTGCCAAGATCCATCCATCAAATTTCTTCTCACATCATATATAAAAATTAAATTTAAATTGATCATAAACCTAAACATAAGATTTGAATATATGACACTTCTATGAGAAAATAAGTTTTTCATAGAAGCATTTTGTGATTTTGGAATTTGGACAAAACTAGTATAAATTTTGTAAATTAGACTTATCAAAATAAAAGCTTTAAAGAGACAGGAGTAATAAAGAAAAGGAAAAAGCAATCTATAGACAGGTAGAAAATAGTATCAGTTACTGTAGATATGAGAAAAGACCTTCCTCCAGAAAATACAACGGACCCTTAAAACTTAATAATAAATCAGCAAGATAAATTTAAAATAACCATTTTCAAATTGATTTAAAATGACTGAATGATTTCACAGGCACTTTACAAAAGAAAACTTAACAGAAGCTGATAAACCCAGGAACAAAGCTCAGCGTCTTTAACCATCATGGAAATGCAAATGAGAAGTGCAGCAAGATACTGTTGTAGACACACAGAACGAAAACTACTGACAGCATCAAAAGCTGGAAAAGATGGGGAGTAACCAGGACTTTCACGCATTCCCAAAGAGAAAGTACATTACAAACTTTTGGAAAATAATTTGGCAGTTTAAAAAAAAATCATATCTAATTTAAATAATTATGTACTTACAAGATATGGAAACATAAGATGCTATTTATTCCCAATAGTCAGAAACTAAAATCAATCTGAATGTCCAATAACAGATGAAAATACAAATAAACATGCATGTGTTTGCATGTATGTGCCAGTATGTGTAAACACTCGCAGTGCTACTCAGCAACAAAAAAGAAGGTAAACTATTCATCTACCCAGTACACATGAATCCCTGGAATACTGTGCTGGGTAAAAGGAGTCCTATACCAAGGAGTATACCTATACCTAGGTATACCTATACCAAGGAGTATACCTATATACTATCTGTGTTTTTGTTTGTTTGTTTTTGAGACAAAATCTCACTTTGTTGCCCTTGGTAGAGTACCATGGTGTTATAGCTCACAGCAGCCTCAAACTCTTGGACTCAAAGCAGTTGTCTTTCGCTCAACCTCCAGAGTAGTTGGGACTACAGGTTCCTGCCACAATGCCTGTCTATTTTTTAGAGACAGGGTCTCACTATTGCTCAGTTCTCCAGTGATGGAAAACTCCTGAGCTCAAGCAATCCACCTGCCCTGGCCTCCCAGAGGGCTAAGATTACAGGCATGAGCCACCGTGACCAGCTGTCTGTTTTATTTTTTAAGGAAATGCTGGAAAAGGTAAAGAAAACTTGCAGTATGAGATAGCAGATAGGTGTTTGCCTGGAACTCAAGCGTGGGCAGAATGGTAATGTAATAACTGTGACAGCAACAGGAGAACATTTTGGGTCAATGGAAATGGTCTTCATATTTACATTGAGTTACACCCACATTCATCAATCAGTACATTTAAAATAGATGCATCTATTATGTATAAATTATACCTCAACACAATTGCAAAAAACAACCTACTAGAGACACATTGTTCATTAACTCTGTAAAAAATTTATCCATATTCTTTTGGCATATTGCTGATCTTCTCCTCAACAACTCTTCCAATATGTCATTAGACTTTTTTATTCTCTCATCTATATTTAATACTCACTCTTTAATCTTTTTTTCTCTCCATCCATTCTTCCCACACCCTATGAGTTCTGTGTTTTCTTCAGAACTATCTGCAACTCACAAATTCTCTTTGCACATGTCTAATTTATTGGGAACCTACCCTTTGAATTTAAATCAATTATTATATTGATTTTCTGAAATTCTAGATTAGTTTTCATACTGCCTAGTCTTAAATATGAAAAGTTTCTGTGGTTACAGGACTATTTTTTTTTAATCCTACACAACACACAGTACAAACCAGGTCTCTTTGACATTATTACATAGGTTTTCCTTAGGTTGTAACTTTCAAGTTTTTCCCAATTTACAAAGTGTGTTCACTTTTATTTGGGGATACAAGCAAAACACAGGGAAGGAGTGACTAATCATCGACAGGAGAAAGAAGGTAATGGAGATTATAAATAAAAGGGAAACAGTATTAAAAGATAATGAGAGGCTTTACATTGACCAGTAATACAATCATTGTGGAAAATGATTAACTCAACATTTTTGCAAATAATATCTTATTAAAATAATTGAGCTTCTTCTCCCCAAACTGAAAGGACATGAAAACTGAATGATTGAAGAACCCATGACCCCTGAATGTAATGAGCTTAGAGTTTTTTGGACTTTCGTAATTTCATGTATGCATGTGTGTGAATTGACCTTTTCCAAATCCACTTAGATGTTCAGTTATTTAGCAGATATAGGTTAGTACACAGCAGTTTATGCGCACCACCATGGTCATGTTGCTTTGAAAATTTTAGTTATTTTAAATTCTATTATCTTTTTTATGAACAAGATACTAGTCTCTCTCATTTGAAATCGTCTTACTATTCGGAAGTATGCTCAAACCTTCACGCTTAATTGCAAAGTAAGGCAAACACTACAGTCAGATTCAGTCCACTAGATCTTTGCACGTGCCTTTTGTCTTAGCGTAACCTATTAAGTACTTGCTGAGACAGATTGATGCTTAATCACCGTGGGAATACACAGACTTATCTGTCTTCTTATCTACTTTTTAGTCATTCTATTGATTGGGATTCTGTTTAAGTTTCCTTGCCTCTTACCTCATTTTCCACATATGTAGGAATATTATTCTAATCTCACCATAAAAAGATGCTTCTGCTTGCTAGGCTCCAAGTTCCCAATTATACTCTTAGGAGCAAGATGCTATGGTTAATACAGTGTTTGATGAACTGTGTTTTGAAATGGTTGCACCATTTGGTAACTCCCCCATGATTGATGGTATTTTGGTTTCTTCACAACCTCTACACCACTTGTTTTTATTATGGCAATTCCTGTGAGTGTGGTATAGTCTCTCATTGTGGTTTTAATTTTCATAATGTACACATTTATCATGAATGGTCCTGATTACTAGATAAATGCTGTTATTTCTGTCTGAGTTAGAGGTGAACCACTTGGCTTGGTAGCTGTTTACTAGATTTCTACCAATGTAGGCTAACAACCTCACAGCGATACTTTGCATAGGAAGACCTACCCCCCCTAAATGCTCAACTCGGTCTTTCTACTTTAGTCCAGACACTCTAAACTACGTGGCTACAGCCTGGTTGATGGTCCTGCTTAGCCTCGACTTCTCTCCTTGTCAACCCAAACCCAGGTGCCAAGGTTCTCATACACAAGCCTAATAAGGGCTGTGCACACATCTGGTGCAAGAAGAATTATTTTTAAGAAACATTAACTATAGGGAAAAATAGCTGCTAGTTCTGCTGACTTTTATGAAATATAATTCATTTAGATTTTAATAGAGATTTAGTAGCAAATTATTAATGGCTAATAAATATCAATAGATTATTAAAAATACAATTATGGCAGAAAAACTGTAGTATGCAAAGCTCTCTTATCTATAATTAATCTTATTATAAAAATAGTAATCATTCTTACATATTTTTATTAACATGAGTAGAAGTTAATTCAGACAATTGTAAATAACATTGAATGTGATATGGCTGCATATTTAAGGCCACAGTTTCTGAATCTTTTAGCAAGGGGAATAAGATAATCATTGGAGATGTAGACCTACACTAATAGTAGATTAATTCTAGATAATAGAACATTAAAGAGAAAATGAAAAAAGTCTATAGCATTAAAAACTTAATAATAATGAGTCAAACACTATGCATACGTAATTTACTTTTGTTCTAAGTAAACTCAGTCTAGTTTGCTTACTTTTGGAATATTAACCCAATGTTTGCTATAGTTCTCCAGAGCTAACAACTGGGAGGAATAATTAAATGATATTCTACAAGCCTCAACAAATATTTTTGAAATCAGCTGAAAAAACAAAAAGTAACTCAATTTCTATCATGAAACTGATAGCCACATGGATGTGTCATGTGATGTATGAATGCAAATACTTGTAAAAAGACTCAGAAATGCTTCTTTCTTAATATATAAAACATATTCATCTAAATAGAAGTGGAATACCAAAAGATGTGTTGGCAAATTTCCAGTTAGGAAGAATACACGCTGATGTTACATTACACAGTAGGATGACTCACGTTAATAATAATGTTCTACATGTTTCAACATAGCTAGAAAAGAGGATTTTGAATGTTCTCATGACAAAGAAATGATAAACGTTTAAGGTGAGGTATACACTACTTACGCTGATTTGATCATACACAATTTATGCAGGTATAGAAATATCAGTGTTATATCTCACAGATATCTGCAATTACTTTGTGTTGATCATGGATCAAAAAACAAAAACAAAATAGAGACAAAGTATAAGGGATAATTGATTAGAAAGGCAGAAATTTAAACTTTTCCAGAATTATTATCAAATGAGATATAATTTTGAAAACCTAGTCACCACAACTATTGAGGAGGGAACTAACTATAAAGCTGTGTAAGAAATTTGGCCAATAGAGTGAGAGATTTGAGTGTTCCAACAATCTTTGGAGAATTACTTGAGAGGAAAGGTAGGTAGAATCAGATAAAAAGGTAAAGTGGAATAGGGGACGACAGCCTTTCAGGAAAAGCAGAGCACTCAGGGAAGATTGCGTGTAGTGAAACAAAAGAGAGAAAGATCTATGTTTTTAACCATTTTTATCTCATAGCACACTTGAACCTATAGTTAAACTTTCATAGCACACTTAAATTATGTTGATCTAAAAATAAAAAGAATATACTTACTATGTTTTGAACTTCTTTTGAAACAATTTTTTTGGATAAAACAAATGAAAAGTTTATGCTAGTCTCCTAGGAGAAATATACAATAAAGAAAGAGGAGGGGAAGGATCCAAAGCTCCATGTCTGAGTCCTCAAATTTCTGTTAATATCTACAAATGCAAAAACAATCTTTTCCTCTTCAAATAAATAAATGCATTTTCATCATTAGACCACATATACCGAAAATGGATTTGTTATCCCAATACTCTGTTTTTAATAACCTTTCTTAGTCATAGGTCCCATTGAGGTGTGATGCCTCAATGCTTGTCACCTTAAATTTGTACTAGACACAGATATATTTTGTATCATTGGTCATTCTTCTAATTCTTGTATTCAGCATATTTTAAAATACTATTGTACTTTCCACCCTCTTCACTTCATCTCCTCCCAAGTATGAGCTACCCTCATCTTTCACCAATCTCCAATACATTCCCTGCATAATTCCCTTCTTCACAGAGCACTAAAGTGTATTCTGGTCTCATCAAAGAAGGGAGTTGACCCATTAATTCTTCTGAGAGCCTGCTACATCTGCCACACTCCAAGATTCTGTTTCTGTCTAATTAAACATTATTGCTGTGGTCACTACCTCAACACCCAGGCAGTCGTTACTCCTTGTGTGCCACCCTTCACTGATTTATGTGTATCAGTTTTGTAGTCTGAGAATTTGCTAAAATTATTATTAGTTTGTGATCTTTCTTATTTTTTGATACAGACATTTAAGGCTATGAATTTTCCCCTTAAGGATGCTTTTACTGTATCCTGAAGATTTTGAAAGCTCTGTCCCTTTTCATTCAGTTCTAAGAATCTGGTCATTTCCACTAAATCTGTCACTGATCTCAGGATTATTCATCAGGAGATTGTTTAATTTCCATGACTTTGTGTAGAATTAAGTGCTTCACTTTGAGCTGATTTCAAGATTTATCATGTAGTGGTCTGAGAACATACATAGGATGATGTTGATGATACTTGTTTTGTAGTCTACTATATGATTAGTCTTGCAAAGTGTTCCATGTGCAGAAGAGAAAAATGTATATTCAGTAGTTTTTAGGCAGAATATAACATAAATGTGTATTAGGTCCATTTGTTCTGGAGTCTTGTTTAAGTCCAGTGTTTCTTTATTCATTTTCTGCTTCAATGACCTGTTTAGTTCTGTCAGTGGACTGTTGAAGTGCCTGTAAATTAAGATGCTAATTTTTATTTTGTTTCTTAGATCTTTCTGGCTCTTTAACAACCCTTTAATTTTTTATTCACATTTCAAAAATTTTTTTATGGGTATTAGTTTTAAATTTTCTCTTCAGTTGCATTCATCTTGTTTGGCATCCATATTCTGAATTTTTTTTTTTTTTGAGTGGGTCTGTTGTGAACCACTGGGGGTATTGAATTAGATTGATGCTTGATTTTTCATATTGTCAGAATTTTTTTTTTATTTATTTCTTCTCATCTGAATGCTCTTATCTCAGCTCAGGACTGATAGGTTTGCAATACCTATGTTCTCCTTAGCTAAGAACTTTTCTACTTTGTGAGAATTAGGAGATGTCTCTATATAGTGCTTTTATATCCTACTCCAGAAGGTTGAGCGAGCAGAAGGGGAGCAAGTTCATTGCAAACCTGTAACACAGCTGTTCTCATGAAGGATCTCAATCCTCTCTGGTTATCATAGTCCAAACCAATGCTGGGGAGTATTTGTTCAGATTGTTGTAATTGTACCCAGGTCCCTGTTGGAAGCTTGTGCAGAGAGCTGTGCAAGTCCCTCTCCACAGATGATGGCATGAATGTGGCCAGTGCCTTGATAGGTTGTGAATCCTTGGTGGGTTCCTGGTTATGTCAGAGGACCTGGGCCAGTGCTGGGGGATTTTTTTGTGGAGTAGTTGTTGGTCTCTAAAGCACTCTGGAAAGCACAGGCAGGGGACCATGTGACTCTATCTTCACTGATTGGGCAGTGCAGGAGACTCTGCCTAGGATTTCCCATAGTGCCTTTGGAAAGGTGCCTGATAAAGCTATCTAGGTGATACAGTTGTCAGGGATGCTGATATTTGTGCCATCTAGGTCTGTGCCATGTGCCACTATTAATGTAATGTAATAACATTACATTACATTACATTAATGTACTGTAATAGTGGCACATGGCGGAGGTAGCCTGTGGCTAGCAGGTCCATGGTGGAGAGTTGGATTGCTGGCATGGCACCACATGGTGCCGTGGACCTCCACTTAGCACCCAGATCTGCAGGGACATGGCCTTAGCACAGCAGCACACTGGCCAAGGGCCTTGTTTCACTTGTCAAGGTGGGAGGCCACAGAGGCTGGGTCCCTTGTTGGGCCAGACTTTCTCCTCACGCAGGGCTCATTGAGGCTGCTACTGTGGGGTCTTTGGGCTCTTGCTTATATTATGGGTGGAGGGCATGTTCAACTCCTAGTCACAGTTGTGTGACCACATCTTCTCTCCTTGCTGCCTCCCAAGCCTGGGAAGGGGCAGTGTTGGGGGCAGCTGCCATAACGCTGATCCCTATGTAGTTAGTAGCTCCAGACCTGAGAATTCAGAATGATGTCCTGTGGCAACCCAGGAACTGAGCCCAATGGGACTCTATCAAGTCTACTCTCTCATGCAACTTCCCTATACCGTCTCCAAGCAGTTCCCTGGTCAGTGTGTAGGCTCATGGTGGTAGTGGCGGGCCTCTTACAGCTCAAGTTGTAACATCTGTGCCAGGAACAAGGGCTTTGAGGCTCCATTCTTTATCACTTCCCCATATGTAGGGTATTTGTCCATTACCTTCCAGTCTTGGTGAGTGGAATTCCCCATTGCCCATCTTTTACTCTAAGTACTTGTCTTCTGTCAGTTTGGGATGATCTACAATGCTCTCTCTGAGAGGGTCCATCCATATGTAAACCTCTATTACAGTTGAAATTTTGTATCCTCTCCCAGAAAGCAATATGTGGGGCTGTTTCTAGTCTGCCATCTTGGCCCCCTCTTGAGTCTAAATTCAAGATTATATGCTTTAAATGCATTATCAAGGAGGATTTTTTTTGATACTTACACTGATTAACTTTGTACGTGTATATATGCTAAATTTAACAATAACTTTTATTTAAAAAAATACTCACTTAGATAAACATTGTGAAGCGTTTTCCCTATGTTTCTCTTATCAAGTTCACAATTTCAAGCTATGCATTTAAGTCTTAAGCCATTAAAGTTTATTTTTTTATACAGTAAGAAGGAGGAGTCTGGTCTCATTTTTCTGCAGGTGGATATGTAATTCTCTCTCCACCATTTATGGAAAAGACTGTATTTTTTTTAACCAGTATATTCCTGGCACCTTTGTCAAAAATCAGTTCGATGTAAGTACATGAATTTATTTCTAGGTTATCTATTCTATCCCATTAGTCTATGTCTTTATGCCAGTGCTATGCTGTTTTGGTTACTGTAGCTTTGTAGTATGTTTTGAAGTCAGATAATATGATTCCTTCAGCTTAATTATTTTTTTCTGAGGATTAATTTTGCTATTGAGGTCTCTGTGGACCCATATGAATTTTGGAGTTGTTTTCCTTTTTACATGAAAAATCTGTTTATTGCAGTACTATTTATAATAGTCAAGGTATGGAATCAATCTATGTGTTCAACAACAAATGAACAGATAAAAATGTGGTGTATATGCACAATGGAATATTATTTAACCATTAGAAATGATGAAATTCTATCATTTGGACAACATGGAGTACACTGCAGAACATCAGAGTAAGTGAAATAAGACAGACAGAAAAACAAATATCTCCTGAGCTCACTCATATGTAAAATGTTAAATAAAGTTGATATCATTAAAATAGAGAGTACAGCAGTGATTAGCAGAGACTTGGGCAGGGAGAAGAAAAAAGTGGGTGAGGAAAGGTTGGTCAGTGTACAAATAAAACCTGAGTTTTCTCCAGGTCTATTTCCCTAGAATTTTCATGGTTTTAAGTCTTAAAGTCTTTAATCCATCCTGAATTAGTTTCTGTATATGGAGAGGCAGTGATCAAGTTTTATTCTCGGCTTGTGGCTATCCAACTTCCCCAGTGCTTAGTGAATAGGAGACTGTGTTCCCAGTGTTGGTTTTGTCTGCTTTGTCAAAAATTGATTGGTTATAGATATATGACTTTATTTCTGGGTTCTTTATTGTTTTCCCTTGAGCTATGTGCCTACTTTTATACCAGCATTGTGCTATTTTAGTTACCTTAGCTTTGTAGTATATTTGAAGTCAGGTAATGTGATGGCTCCAGTTTTAATTTTATTTATTTTTCTACTTGTTTCTCCTTGTTTTGGCTATTTAGATTTTTTAAAATTATTTTTGGTTTTTGTTGCATATGAATTTAGGGTGGTTTTTCCAATGCTGTGGAAAAAAGATGTTGGTACTTTGGTAGGAATTGCCATGAATCTGTAGATTGCTTTGGGAAGTATGATCATGTTAACAATATTGATTCCTCTAGTCCATGAGTCTCAGGTATTTTCTTATGGCAACACTAACAGCCCAATAAGCAGTTGCTTCCTGAGTAAAGATCTGTTAATATTTTGTTGTCATCATATTTCATAGAGCATTGTAAATATAGCACCCATATTGTTATGTCAAATATATAATTATAAGTGAATAGTTATATAGGGGAAACATCTGAACACTCATTTGACTTTATTGATGAAAGTCACCTGTATACATATTTTTACTGAGGTCAAATTAAAAACAGAAAAATACAGACATTCTAATTCCACCATCCAATGAAGTTTGATGAACATATCTACATGTCACCAACAACCTTCTTAAAATATACATTTCCATTACTTCTAGAAAGTTCCCTATGCTCACTCAACATAGTTCTCAATTCCCACTGGAAATCAATGTTATAACTTCTATTGCTAGAAATTAGTTTTGAGGTTTTTTAAACAATGTAAATTAACTCATACATTCAATTTCTCTTGTTCAACATAAAGTTGTTGAAATTCATTATTGCTTTTGTGTATTTCACAGATTTTTAATTCTTTTCCTTTTGCTTAAATTACTTTGAATTATTTTACCTTATTTGATAATTTAATTTAGAAACTTTGATGTAAACTTCATTATTTTCTAATAGAAACATTTAAATCTTAAATTTTTCCTTTAATTGCATCTTATAAACTACATTTATTATTATTATTTCACTGAAAATAACTACCCCTGAGGTCTCTATTTCAAGTTTAGAAATTTATGTGTATATATATATGTATGTATATATATATTTTTTTCTTATTATTCTGGTATTTTCTAGATAACTTCTTCCTATTGATTACATTTTCTGGTTAGTAAACATATATTTTGTACTTTAACAATGTTTTTTTTAAATTTTATTGAAAGTTATTTTCTAGTCCACCTTATGATATTTTTTTTGAAAATTTCATATTCACCTTAAAGTGTGTGTATTCTGCTGTTGGGCTTATTAGATTTTTATTTGTGTTGAAATCATTTAGATCTCTACTGACTATTCTGGTTGTTCTGTATAGCTATAGAGTGCATGCATATTTTATCTATACAAATATTGTTATAATTCGGAACTATGAATGCAGATATGGCTCTTCTCTGTTCTTTTTCTATAGGTTTGTGCCATACATGTGTTTATAAATCGGCCAGTATCATCCGTTTTATTCCTGATATTGGTAATTTGTGTTCTTTTTTTTCTTTTTCCTGGTTAGTCTGATAGCTGTTTATAATGATGTTCTCAAAGAATCATCTCTGTTGTAATTAATATTCTCAATTTTTTTTCTATTTCATATATTTTGGTCTGATCTTTATTAGGCGATTAATTCAATTTTGAGTTTAATTTGTTCTTATTTTTGCCTCTTGAGAAAGAAGCAAAACATCGATTCAAAATATGTCTTTCTTTCTTAGTGTCGCATTTTTTAATTTTAGCACTACTTTACCTGGAGCCCACTATTTCATTTTGCTTTAATTTTACGTATTGTTATAATTTTTCTTTTAAGTTATTCTTTGACACTGGGTTATTTGGAAGTATTACCAGTTCCCAGATATTTTGGCATTTCCCAGATATTGTTGTTATTGATTTCCATTATAGTTAAGGTATACGTACTTTATAGACACCCTATATATGAATGACTTACATCCTTTAAAATTGTTTTATGCCCTAGAATATTCTGTGTGCTTAATATTTTTAACATTAAATATTCTGTGTGCTCTTAAAAAGAATATATATTCTGTCTTTAGGCTGGAGACACCATCTTCTAGTAATTCACCAAAATGACAAACAGGGAGGAGGGGCACCCCATATGTGTTCTCTAGGCCTTATAGAAAACATGGAGTTGTTCCTTTGGCCACATATATGCAAATCTACAAGAAAGGTGATATTGTAGACATCAAGGGAATGGGTTCTGTTCAAAAAGGCATGCCACACAAATGTCACTGTGGCAAAACTGGAAGAAGTCTACAATGTCACTCAGCATGCTGTTGGCGTTGTTGTAAACAAACAAGTTAAAGGCAAGATTCTTGTCAAGAGGATTAATGTTCTTAACGTGCATATTAAGCACTCTGAGAGCCAAGATCACTTCCTAAAACACATGAAGGAAAATGATCAGGAAAAGAAGGAAGCCAAAGAGAAAGGCCTGGTTCCACTGAAGTGACAGCCTGCTCTGCCGAGAGTAACACATTTTGTGAGAACCAGTGGAAAGGAGCTGTAGCTCCTAGAACCCATTCCCTAGGGATTCATGGCCTAATAGGCCTATAACATAGCACACAGGATCACTAAAAGAAACAATGGAACCATGATTAGGTGCTAGAAACTATTTATTCCCCATGAATTTATGGCATAACAGGTGTACAGTATAGCACACAGGATAACCAGGAGACTCCATATAACAGTAATATAAGGAGCTGGAACATATTCCCCATGAATTCATGGCATAATCGTCACACAAAACTTTGTCACATTCAATGACAAGGTGCCTCCCTGAACTACTGGAACCTTTTCCCTATGAGTTCATGACATAATAGGTATTAAAAATAAAAGCCTACTCCTACTATAACAAAAAAAAATGTTCTGATGTTTTTGGGTGAATAGCCTTATGCATACCAATTACATCAAATTACTTGTGTTATTCCAGTCTTTTCTAACTGTAGATATTCCGTCAATTATACTTATCATTAACTGAGAGAGAGGTGCTGAAGTTCCTCACTCTATTTGCATATTTTTCTGTTTCTTTTCACAAGCCTATTTTATTTTGACATATGTACATTGGTATACTATAGCTCTGTTATGATATTCAAAAATTGTTTAGTGTCTCTCCGTTACATTGACAAATTGACTCATTTGCCATTACACAATTCCTTTATCTCTGATAATATTCTCTGCTATGAAAATTATTTTGTCTGACATTAATGTAGTCATTCCTATTTTCTTTTCATTATAATTAACATGGTATATCTTTTTCTATATATTACACTCTATTTTTTCATATATTTATATTTAGAATGTATTTCTTATAGAAGCATATAAGTCTCATTTTTATATACATCTGATAACTTCTGCTTTTAACTGACATACTTAGATAATTAATGGTAAGTGTGATTATTGGTGCAAATGGAGATGCCTGCTCTCCTGTATTTATCGTGGCATTATTCACAATAGCCAAGAGATGGAAATAACCTTACTGTCCATCATCAGATTAATAAAGGCATTGTATTAAATAGACATTATTAAACATTATAAAAAAAGAAGGAGGTCTTGTCACTTGTGATAATATGGGTGAAACTGGGGGTTTAGATTTACTGTATTGCTATTGGTTTTCCATTTGTCATATGTGTTCTATGCCACCTTCTTTTTATATTTCTATTTTATCTCCTTGGTTGGCTTATTATCTGCAGTCAGTATACGTCTTAGATGACATTCAATAAACAATGACCTTGTGTAACACTTGTCTTCTGTTTTATGAATATATCACTCCCGTGATATGATATATTATAAGGAGCATGTAAAAGAATTTTGCAGGTCTAATTAAAGTTTCCCTAATCAATTGACTTCGAGTTAATCAAAGGCAGATATTCCTGGGTGGGTATGAAGTAATCAGATTGAAGGAAGATCTAGGCAGAGATCAGAAAGATGCTTTCCTGCTTAAAAAAAAGGAAGCTGCCATGAGTTTTATCACTGTACAAAATTCATTCTACCAATAACGATATCAGCTTGCAAGAGGACATTGGGCTTCACATGACAATGTGATCCTGACTGACACATTGGTGGCAGCTGTGTGGGATGCTATGCAGAGGATTCAGCTAAGCCTTGCCTGGACTTCTAACCCAAAGAAACTGTGAGATAATAAATATGTGTTCTTTAGAACTAGTAAGTATGTGGTATATTGTTATTGGCAGAGGAAAACTGTTATATTGATTATTAATCTACTTTTATATTTTGTGGTTTACTAAAGGATGCATAGTATGCATTTTTTTCTCATCACAATCTATCATCAACTGATATTAAATAAGTTCATATATAGTGAATGAGCATTATAACAGTTTATCTCAGATTTCTCACCTTTGATCTTGTACTATTTTTGCCACTGATTCTAATTTTACCTAATGCCATACAAAACAATCCTGTTACTTTTCCAGTAGACAATGAATAACTATTTACAGATAGATCTTTAACTGATAGCTCAAAAATCTTTACCCACAAAACTATTTTTAATGTTTGTCATTTCTTGGTTTTGGGCCAGATTTATATGTGTTACAATGTTACTTCTTCTTGAAAGACTTCTTTTAGAATTCCTTGTTGTGCAGTTCTGCTGGTCATTATTCTTTACTTATATCTGAAAATATAATTGGCCACCATTTTTGAAATCTATTTTTTTCTAATAAAGGATTCTAGGTAGACTTTTTCTTTGTATTGAAGATTGTTCTCTATTGCATTTTTTAAATTAAATTATAAAGACATAGATCATGTATACATCATTACACTTATGGGATATAATGTGCTGATTTCACGTAGAATTAGGAACGCTTACATCACCCTGGTTAATATATGCCTCCTATCTTTTACTTAATTATTGTGTTAAGACATTTATACTCTATACTTAATAGATCCAATATCTACCCTTGCATTATGCACCATAGGTGTGATTCCACCATTCACTCTCCCCCGATCTGACCTTTGCCCTCCCTTCCCATCCCCCACTCTCCCTCTTTCATCTTGGGCCATAGTTGTGATCGATTCTTCATATGAAAGTGTGAGTTATTGTAAATTCATCTCATAATAATACTGAATACATTGGTTATTTTTTCTTCTATTCTTGAGATATGAAGAATTCTTCTTTACTAAGTGGGATATGTTCCAGCTCTATCCATGTGAACATAGAAGAGGTAAAGTCTCCATATTTTTAAAGGCTGCATAATATTTCATGGTGTATATATACCACAATTGATTAATCCATTCATAGGTTGATGGGAACTTGGGCTTCCTCCATGACTTGGCTATTATGAATTGAGCTGCAATGAATGATCTAGTGCAAATATCTTTGTTACAAAGTAATTTTTGGTCTTTTGGATATACACCTAGTAGAGGAATTGCAGGATCAAATGGCAGGACTACTTTTAGATCCCTGAATATTCTCCATACTTCTTTCCAAAAGGCACATATTACCTTGCACTCCCACTAGTAGTGCAGAAGTGTTCCCTTTTCTCCACAACCACACCAGCATCTGTAGTTTTGGGATTTTGTTAAGGGAGCCAGTTTTATGGGAGTTAGATGATAACTCAAAGTGGTTTTAATTTGCATTTCTCTGATGATTAAAGATGATGAGCATTTTTTCATGTGTTTGTAGGGTATGTGCCTGTCTTCTTCAGAGAAGCTTCTGTTCAAGTCCCTTGCCCACAATAAAATGGGATCACTTGTTTTGCTTCTATTGTTTCTAATCAGTGATCTGCTCTTATCTTTTTCTATTACCTCTTTATCTATGTTTTTTTCCTCTGGTTGCATTTATACTTTTCTAATTTTTACTGGACAATTTTTTTGTACTAATTTTACTGGGATCCTTTGCAATATTTTTCTTATTTGTGTTCTTTGGGTTTGTTGAGCTTCTTGGATATGTCATTTTATAGTTTAAATCCAATGAAAAATGAAATTTTTGCTGTATGTCTTCAATTTTTAAAAATCTATCTTCATCTTATCTTTTCCCCTTCTAAGTTTGCAGTGGCAACTTGAGTTATTTTCCATCTCACTAGTACTTTATTCATTTCTTAACATGCTTTTATCCCTGTGTCTTATGTTAGATAATGCTATTGTTTTAAGTTCACTTATCTCTTCTTCTCAGACATCAGGCATTTAATAAGTAAGAAGTTGAAGAATGATACCATAGATAGACGACTTAGAAGATCCTTTGAAATTTTAAATGCATAAATAGTCTTATTAGCAAGCCAGTTATTGGAATAAAATTTTTACAATTTCTAACAAAAAAAAGTAAATCCAAATTTTGAGAACTGAATTAGGACATATGAGTGTGCACCACCTACAATATAGATGTTCATCTTCATGATTAATTCAGTTAATAGATATGTGCACTCACCTTTTCTTTCAAATAGTGCATATATTTTTAAAATTTGGATGAAATGATTAATTATAATTCTCTTCAATAATCATCCATAAACTTATAAAGCTGTGTTTTAAAAAACAATTTTAAAGACTAATCAAAATAAAAATCCCAATGTACTAGTAATTTCCCAGAATTAACTTTTAGGAGACTATGTACTTTCCTACTTGCTATTGCTGTATGTTTTTGTGAATACTTTCTTTTAATAGCATTAATTGCATAAAATGAAACAAAATGTGTGTGGGTATTCAAGAATTTAGAAAATCTCAAATGTGACCAATGAAAGAAAGTACTGCAGAACTTAGTGAAACCAGAAACATTAGATTGAATATAGTTAAGCTCAAGGTTAGAGACATATGGATACAAAAGTAAACTTTATAAGAATGTGTTTTACTTCACTAAAAAAAGTCAATACTTGATAAATATTAAATAATTTGTATACTTTTTATTCTGTTTAATTCAATGTATCCTATACAAATATAATTTTCAAAATGATAACTTAGAATTGTGCTTGTGTACAGCCATTTACTATTTGTTTAATCATTGCACTTCAATTAGAATGACAAAAATTTCAAGAACAATAAAAAAATCTTGCAGTTAAAAAATAACTTAAAATTAACCAAATTCATATTTATAAAATACCTATGCTTTCCATGGCACAGTGGTACCATGAATATTATATATATTTTTTATTGAACAAATGCTTATTGAGTACATATCCCAGGTTCTCTGTCAAGCCTGGCAGTGACACTGTACACAATAATGAATAACCAAATAGTTGTTCTAAAGATGTTTACTTTTAAAAGAGCAGAACAATTATATAAACAAATAAACATATAATATCATACAGTTAAAACTAATGTGTCAAATTTGAAGCACGTGTCACTGAAACATTAAGTGTTCCTTCACTGATATTAAGTTAAAAAGTGAAACAATCTAGAATATCTCAGAGATTATAATATATACTGTTAAATATACTTATACTGAATTTGGGTGATTTGAATGGTTTAGTGTTAACTATATTACTTTTAATGAATTGCTCAAATTCACAATTGAAAATTAAAAATACTCAGAAGTAGATATCAATGTTGAGATTTTAAACATATGAGAAATTACTAAACATCTTATTTATTCTGTGGCTATTCTGTCATCACTAATAAAACAATATTTCTTTTAATTATGTAGCTGAATATATTAATTGACAATTCAGGGGGCTATTCTTATGGCTACACTGCTGTTAGAATGTTCTGATAGTCCTTTAATTAAAACTCAAAGACCACATTTATTTTGAGATAGAGTCTCACTATGTTGCCCTCAGTAGTGTGCCGCGGCACCACAACTCAGAGCAATCTCCAACTCTTGGGCTTAAGCTAAGGTGACCAGATGTCCCGCTTTAGGCCGGAAAGTCCTGAATCTTAACAATTTGTCCCACATCCTGTGGCATTTTAAAAAAGTCCTGATTTTTGAAAAGAATGCACGAGAAGCTAGGGAATGATGAGAGAATGGGAAGGGAATATATGGTTTTTAGCTGCCATGTGGCTATTTCACCAAGATATAAGTTTTATATTATTTTTGTTAATTTGAAAATATTAAACTTTAATAATAACAAATAATTGTTGAGAACTGATTATCGAGAACTGCTTATCAAGTTTGCATTGTTGTTAGGCCCCGCCCCCCCATGGTGTCCCGCTTTACTGATGTTAAAATCTGGTCACCTTAGTCAAGACTTCTCTGCCCCACA
>CAUYTI010079281.1:0-10154 GCA_963575145.1 Galago senegalensis | reverse complement strand
AAAAAATGGCCAGGCATTGTGGTGGGCGCCTGTGGTCCCAGCTACTTGGGAGGCTGAGGCAGGAGACTCGCTTGAGCCCAGGAGTTGGAGGTTGCTGTGAGCGTGATGCCATGGCACTCTACCCAGGGGGATAGCTTGAGGCTCTGTCTCAAAAAATAATAATAATAATAATTTCACAGACTGCAGTGAGAAGCCCCAGAGGCACCTTACATGTGGTAACTGCTGTATGTTGATGGGTGTGTCCTTTCCCATGGCACATTCCAAAGTGTGACCTGGAGGCCAGGGTATCCAAAAGGGCATTCAGTCCATTCAAAGTGGCTGTCTCTGTAGGTGATGAGGTCAGCTCCTGGGAGAGGGAGGTTTCTATAAAACACCTTGCTTTCTTTTCTCAGACTTACTTTTCTCTAAAGGGCATAACCATGCCCTGGAATGTAGTTTTACAGTTTTGTTTTACACATTAATTCACTCATTCATGCATTTAACAGAGATTTGTGAAGATGTATTCTGTGCTGGCAGAAGGTTGGGAGGAAAAATGGAGAGACGTAAGGAAGAAATTTGTTTTTTCAAGGTGATTACTCCTAATGTATGGCATGGCTATAATAAAACAAAATGTGCTGTCTGAGGCCAGGTGTGGGGACTCATGCCTACAATCCTAGCACTCTGGGAGGCTGAGGTGGGTAGATTGCTTGAGCTCAGGAGTTTGAGAACAGCCTGAGCAAGAGCAAGACCCCATATCTAAAAATCGCCAAGCATTGTGGTGGGCGCCTGTAGTCCCAGCTACTCAGGAGGCTGAGGCAAGAGGATCACTTGAGCCCAAGAGTTTGAGGTTGCTGTGAGCTATGACATGTCGGTACTCTACCGAGGATGACAAAATGAGCCTCTGTATTTAAAAAAAAGAAGAGGGTGGCACCCATGCCTCAGTGAATAGGACACCAGCTCCATATACTGAGGTGGTGGGTTTGAACCCGGCTCTGGCCAAACTGCAACAAAAAAATAGCCGGGTGTTGGGGTGGGCGCCTATAGTCCCAGCTACTTGGGAGGCTGAGGCAAGGGAATCACCTAAGCCCAACGACTAGAGGTTGCTATGAGCTATGACACCAGGGCACTCTACCAAGGGCAACAAAATGAGACTCTTTCTCAAAAAAAAAAAGGAGAAGAAGAAATCTGCTATCTGGGTCTTAAGAACAGTACAAACAAGATATTATGGGAATTCAAAGTGAGAAAGGTGGGTTATAAGAGCTTATTGCCATTAGTGTCACTGAAGTTGGTATTCAACCCCCAACTGCTAAATTTGACTGGCTTAAAAAAAAAAGACAAAGTAAGAAAGATGATTTAAGAAAACTTAGTTACTGCACAATTTGAAAATTAACTGTAGATCCTTGTTTTGTAAGGTATAGTTCATGAAACCAAAGCAAAGGCACCACCTGGGAGCTTGTTAGTAATACAAAATTACAGACTATGAATGGGGATCTGCATTTTAAGATCCTCTGGTGGTGTGTAAGCACATTCAAGTTGAGAAGCATTGGTTTAGAGTCCATGAGGTCCTAAAGCTAATTTTAAATAGCCTAAAAACAAAAAAAAGTAAGCGACAAACAGAAATTGATCAAAACTTAATTCCCTGTATTGTGAGATTAATCTAACCACAACATGATCTTTTGAAATTAGTACTTCTCTTCCTTAAGCTCATCTTGTATTTCCAACACTTCCATTACTGCACCTGAGAGGGATGCAGGTGTGTAAGGCTCATAGAAGAAAAGAGAAAGGGAAAAAATAGGTCCCCTCTGGGAGGCAGACAGGGCTGGCAAGCTAGGGGCAAGCTCAGTTCTTGAAAATAAATCCCATGTGCTTTGAGGTGGTCGGGAAGCATTTGCTCTTTGATCTCCATTCCACCTGCCTCGCAGATGTCCTGCTGCTCTGCTCCTTTAGTGCCAGCCCAGGCATTTCCATGCCAGCTTCATTTTATGTGTCAACCAAGACTCATTTGTTGAGTATTTACTTGGTACATTTATGAGCTACTTGCACTAAGGTCTGTAAAGGTGTAGTCAAAGATATGTAGGAATAATTATAAGAATAGGTAGAAAGCAAGTAGTACCAAAGAGAGATATAAACCAAAGACTACGAATGTTCAGACCAGGGAGAGAAAGTCTGGGCTCAGGAGATCCAGGAAGGCTTCATGAAGGAGGCAGCAGTACCAACTGGGCCTTGAATGATGATGAGGATTTGAAGAGATAGCTATGGGGTTAGGGTAAGGTGACCAGATTTTAACATTGGTAAAGCGGGACACCATTGACAGGGGGGTGGGGTGAGGCAGGGCAGGGGCGGGGCCTGACAACAACGCAAACTTTGATAAGCAGTTCTCAGATAATCACTTCTCAACAATTACTCGTTATTATTACAGTTTAACATTATAAAATTAACAAAAATAATATAAAACTCATATCCTGGTGAAATAGCCACATGGCAGCCCAAAACCGTATATTCCCTTACTGTTCTCCCACCCAATCTTGCATTCTTTCCAAAAATTGGGACTTTTTAAAAATGCCACGGGGCGCGGGACAAATTGTTAAAAATCAGGACTGTCTCACCAAAAGCAGGACGTCTGGTCACCCTAGGTTAGGGCCTTTTATAAGGGCATTTAGCCCAGAAAAAGAATGAAGATGGGAAGAAAAAGATGAGAGAATCTGATCAGGAAGTCTGAAGAAGCAAGCTGGGAAGGAAGGCTTGAGGTTACACCCTGGACAGCCTCAAATGCCCAAATGTGAGCAGCAAGGAGTCCGTCCACAAAGGGTGTTGAGTAAAGTGTAACATGATCATATGAGGACTTTAGAGCTTTTGTACACCAGGTGTCCTTCGCAGGTGAGGGAGTAAGTGGGCGAGGCTAAGAACTCTGAGATGATTCCTGTGGCTTCCAACCACTGCCAGTTGGAGACATAGTTCTCCTCCTCTTTCATGTCCTTCCAGCCCACTCCCCCTGCCCCCCTGCCAACCATGCAATCAACAGATGTGCAGCATCTCAAGTTCTCAGGGCCTGGAATTGGGTCCACCCCCTTGTCTGAGAGTTAGGAAGTGACCTGAGCCCTGTTCTGAGGAAGGCAGTCACAGCACGGAGTGTGCTGGGACAGTAAGTATTAAGGCATTGATTTATCCAAGTCTCAGGTTTGATGGTTATCACTGGGCATGCTCCGCACTAGAGAGGAGAGGATGATCAGATAAGAAACCTCATTTGACAGCAACCTCCTTTCACCTGTGCTCGTTTCTGGGTATGTGCTGTTCTGAGAAATATTTAGTCGCCTCTTCTGTGAACCCAATTCTCCTGACCCTGCTGTTTCTTCTTTCTCACACTAGAGTCACAGAACTTGGGAACTGGACGGAATCATAGAGCCCATTCTGCCCACTCCCTTATTTAAAAAGAGGCTAAATGACTTGTCCAGCTGCAGTTGGCCAAGCCTTTGTAGAAATATATCAAATATGAAGCTGGAGAAGCATCTCTGGCATCCTGCCCTTGGAAGTGGGGGCTTCTCTGTCACCCATGTTCACAAGGTTGCTGAGTGTCCAAGAAGGACCAGTGCAGCCTCGTTCTGGGATATGGGCCAGCCAGAAAAGGGGCTTCACAAGGGGTACCTCTGCCCACAGAAGTAGGCTGCCCAGCTGAACTGCCCAGCCTGGGCATCCCCATCTCTGTCCCAACTCCCACACAGTGTTCTAAAAGCCCATTTTCATTCTTAAAGGAAGAAATGCAATAGGATTTTGAACTATTTAGAAGAGAAGTTTAAATTAAGAAAATGTGACTTTTCTGCTTGGCCTAGACCAAAGTACAAAGAGACTGGTGTGAAATCGCTTCCTCAGTGGGAGCTAAGTGAGACACGCTCAGTTGCTTCCCCAGAGAGCTGAGAAGGAATTATTCTTCCCTTTCTGAAATCCTTGGGAGAATTGCTGTACATGCAGGGTGGGGTGGGGGTGGGGGTCACATCCTACCTGGTGAAGTATTCAGGGCTAACCTCTCTGCTCATAGAGGGTAAAAGGAACATTTCTTTCTCCAAAGGCCCTAACCTAGGGTGACCAGGCAGTCACAAGTCTCACAATGTCAAAATATTCCTTAAGGCCTAACTTTCCTGTGCTTTGATTTAAACTGATAAAGGAGAAAGGAGAACATCAGTTAAAGGAGGCATCAGAGCATATTCAGACACTAAGAGTCACTGGCAGATTTCCCCTTTTGACTCAGCCTTTAAATCACCTGTGTTGAAAGAAAAGGTGTAGAAGCTGGAACTTCCATTTCAGAGCAGTGTCAGTCAACCTGATGGCAGAGCCCCACTTTGGCTCCTGGTTATAGGGACAAGGCAAGATTCAAAGCTTCAAAACAACTTCCTGTCAGAAAATACTGAAACCAGAAGATCTGGGCTTCCCAAGGGTAAGACAAGAACAGATGAGAGAATTCTGCCACGCAACCAGCCAGGCTTCCAGGAGGGAGGAGGGCTGGATGTTGAATGATAGTCTTTTTCCTAATACTTACCTCAGCACTGAGCAATTGAATCGAATGCATTCCAAATACCTTATTTTATTTTTTTAGAAACAAAAGCAAAAAGAAACAAAAATTAATTTTCATATTTTTACTTAGCCCAATATATCAAAAACATGATTATCTGATTTCTAATCAATATAAAAATTATTACTGAGATTTTTACATTCTTTTTTGCAGTAAGTCTTCAAAATCTGGTACGTATTTTACACTTAGAACATATCTCAGTTCAAACCAGGCACATACAAGTGATGACTAGCCCCAGGTAGTTGGTGGCTACTAGATCGAATGCCTCAGTCAGAGAAGTAGGAATATATTGAAGCTAATCTAAGGACACCAGTATTCTGGGAAAAAAAGCTGACTGCCTATCACAGTAGGAGAGGGGAGGTGCGGGTAGCTAGTCCTCTCTCATCATTATCATCACTCCCACTGATGCTAGCACAGCCTTTTCAGAGCTTCTTCCATTTTTTTTTAAACAGAGTCTCACTATGCCACCCTTAGTAGAGTGCTATGGCATCACAGCTCACAGCAACCTCAAACTCTTGAGCTGAAGTGATTCTCTTGCCTCAGCCTCCTGAGTAGCTGAGGCTACAGGTGCCAGCCATGACACCTGGCTATTTTTGGTTGTCATTGTTGTTTAGCTGGCCTGGGCTGTGCTTGAACCTACCAGCCTCGGTGTAGGTGGCCAGCATCCTACTCACTGAGCTATGGACACCATTCTTCCAGCTTTACTATGACCCTGGGGACTATTATTCTCAACTAATTACCGATAGAGAAATTACTCAGTAGTGGAAGGGCTTGTCCAAGGTCACACCATGAAGAAGTGGATGTGACATTCAAATCCAGGGCTCTTGACTCCCCAAAGGATTGTCATCAGATTTTCAAAATGTAATGACACACCATCCAAACACAGATGGGTATCTGTGCACGCTATCTCAGATAGTGTCTTAGAAATACAGAGTTATCTGCAAAGGTAACATCCACGCAGACTGGCCACAGGCAACCAAGCTAGAAGTGGCTTCTGGGGTTTCCCTGCAGAGATTTCTTTGCCCTGCTCCAAGGTAGAGACCCTCTGCTGGGTATTAGCCTGCTCTACCTGACCTGTCCCTCACCCTAACCACAGACCCCTCCCAGGTCCCAGGCCTGCAAAGTGCCTGTGGGCCCGGGGCCACTGCCTGCATGCATGCCGGGCTCCCTGCTTGCCTGAAGGGACCTGCTAATAGACCACTGCAGACGTGCCAGGCTTCCGGAGAGGACACCTAGACCTGAAGAGGACACGTCCGTGGAGCAGGTGTTCACAAGATACAAGGGGCTTTCCTGTACTTTCCCTGGTGTCCGCTGGCCCCGGACAGTGGTGTTCTAGAGCTGGACAATCTGTTCAAATCCAAACAGGGACTTTACCAGTGTGTGTAAGTGGTGGTCGAGCGGCAGGCCTGAACAAATCATGTTTACTATAATCAGCTGTGATGCCAGATATGGCGAAAGGGTCACCAGGGTGGCAGAGGCCAGGGGGCAAAGTGGCCACAGATGGAGCGTGGCTCTGCTCGCCTGACTCCCTCCCCTCTCTGCTACGCACACCACAAACCCCCATCAAGATTTGTGCCCACCTAGCTAACTGCCACGTCTTGCTCTGGCTGGGAACATATGGCTGAGATGTACCTGGGGAGATTCTGCCCCGGGGTCCCCGTCCCGCCTCCTCCCGGCGCGTGCCTCGCCCCGGGGCGCTCCTGGGGCGTCCGGGACCCCGAGAGGCCCCGCCCAGCCACCGGCTGACCCCGCGGCGTTCAGAGTCCCCAGCACAGAGGCCCCCGGGACAGCCGGTGCTCAGCCGAGTGCAAACATCGCTCTGGTCTCTGCCCGCAAAGGCCAGATGGACACTCCCCCTCATTTGTTGGATCAGCTATGACAGCAAAAAGGCTTTTATCCCCGAAGAGAAGAGCCCGGTTCCGAGCGGCAGCCCCGCCCCCGACACACACAAAGTCAAAAAGACGTTTGTCCGAGAGCCCTGTCACAGAGAAAACGTTCTTTTATTTATTTGGTTTTTAAAGAATTTTCTCTTCCCGCCAAAATGACTATAGCAGCAGCGGCTGCAGCAGGTCCGCGGGGAACCTCCCCTCTGGCCTGCTTGTCCAGTCCTAATCGCGTCCCATCTGGTGTCTGGAGCGCACAAAAGCCGCTGTGCCCGGGCTGCGCATTTGTGCCGCGGCCACCCCGCCCAGGGCCCCACGCGACCCGCTTCTGGCAGGTGTGAGGCCGAGGGCGCGCGACGGCCGTGCGGCCTCTGGACGCGAGCGGACAAAGGGCACTCGTGGTGCTACCGGCCTGGATCCCTTCCCCGCAGGCCCAGGGCTGACAGATGATGTCAGTGCGCTGGCCCTCAGCGAGACAAAATGAACACAGGAGCCCTAGGACCCCGTCAAGCATTGACAACCTGTGCTAAAGTGTGCGTGCCTCCCCTACGACTCAGCCACTCACACCTAGGAACATAAAGGGGCACCACTCAGAATGGTCCTCAGGTAAAGACCCAGCTGTGCACAGCACTACCTTTTTGGGGTAATAGCAAAAATTTGGAAACAATTAAGAAAGGGCTGGGGGAAGCATCCGCACCGTATAGCAAGTGAACTATCAAAGACCCCGGGAGGATAGAAGTGAACCTCTCCCCAATCCCAGGCGGAAAGTTGTTCTTTCAGTTCCCTGGAGGCTTTTTGGTGCCCGTTCCATACCTCTAATTCAAAGCAGGATGATGCTGCCATGGCTGAAAGCAAGATCAGAGGGGAAGCTTGCAAAACAGATTTTCAAAATTGTATTGGATGATTATGAAAACCAGTATCCCAAAGAACTTGTAGACGCCTGGAATACAGAAAGGGATATACTAACATCTCTGTCATGCTAGCAATATGCTGTCCTGCTCAACCGATTCCATTATCCTTTTATTTTATTTTTATTTTATTTTATTTTTTTGAGACAGAGCCTCAAGCAGTCCCCCTGAGTAGAGTGCCGTGGCATTACAGCTCACAGCAACCTCCAACTCCTGGGCTCAAGCGAGTCTCTTGCCTCCACCTCCCAAGTAGCTGGGATCACAGGCGCCCGCCACAATGCCCGGCTGTTTTTTGTTTGCAGCTGTCATTGTTGTTTGGCGGGTCGGGCTGGGGATTCGAACCCACCCCCTTAGGTGTACGTGGCTGGAGTCTTAGCCGGTTGAGCTATAGGCGCCGAGCCTCCATTATCCTTTTAAACTGGAACATGATTTACGTTTGAAGGGTTATCACACATTCTTTCAGGGGTCCTTACCCTGCCATCCTAAATCAATGAAGAGTTACCTTAGCAGAACCCCCCACAGACTTCCTTCAGAAAAACACCAATTGGAAACCTGAAAAAGTACTGTTTCCTAAAGGTCACTTCTCTTCTCCCAGTACTGGCTCTGGAATTAAGGGATGGGGAGAAGGTTCTGGATCTGTGTCCTGCTCCTGGAGGCAGATGGATGGCTCTGCTGCAGTGCACTTGTCCAAGTTGTCCAAGTTCTTTTCATGGTAGTGAACATGACAGTCAGGGATGGAGGTTGCTGAGGCAGATGTCAGAATCTCTCATCCCACAGCCTTCGATAAATGTAATTAAAGTGTCTGAATTGGATGGCAGAGAAATGGGAGATGCCAAGCCTAAAACACTTGACAAGGTGTTAGTGGATGCTACGTGTTCAAATGATGGACGTTGTTTGTTCTCTTCTGGTTCTCAGAAGGCAGCCTATAGGATAAGTCAAAAGAGGAATTTGCCTGTTCTAAGGACAGAACTCTGAAGATACTTCACTTAGGAGAATGGTCTCCACTTTCATCCAGGTTGTTACAGAAGATTCTAGATCACCGTTTTTTAAGGCTGTGGTGGAAGAAACATTCCTTCTTCAACGTCTGCAATCACAGCTTTCCATCGCAGAAGTCTACTGGTGTGCTCTACACACACGCTTTCCAAGGCAGAAAATCAAGATGTAATCAGTGAAATTTTAAACTCCCACAAGAACATCAAGCTTGTGGACATTAATGGAATAGCAAAAACTGGGTCCCAAGACTTCCAATTTGCACTCACTGGTCAGGAATGTGGGCTGTTGGTGATTCCAGATAAGGACAAAGCCTGGGCCCAATATATGTAGCCAAATTGAAAAAAATCATGAAGCACAGAAAAATGGTGACATAAATTTTATAAACTATGTTGAGATGTTATATTTATTTTTCTGAGCTTGCTACATGTTAATACTTAAATAATTGGCTCAGCACCTGTGGCTCAAGTGGCTAAGACACCAACCACATACACCTAAGGTGGCGGGTTTGAATACAGCCCAGGCCCATCAAATAACAATGATGGCTGCAACCAAAAAATAGCTGGGCGTTGTGGCAGGCACCTGTGGTCCCAGCTACTTGGGAGGCTGCGGCAGGAGACTCGCTTGAGCCCAGGAGTTGGATGTTGCTGTGAGCTGTGATGCCATGACATTCTATCCAGAGGGATAGCTTGAGGCTCTGTCGCAAAAAAAAAAAAAAAACTTAAATAATTATGTAGTCACTTTCTTTTGGTCTGTCTGGAATCCTATTTGGGTAATGTTTTAGCATCTTGGAATCTAGGCTTGAGGATCAGGTGTTTTTCCTAGAAATATATCTGCTGTGATGATATAAGGTGGTACAGATGGTGTTTGTTCTGTGTAATAAATCTTCTGCCTTTTACTTGGTATTTTATAGTTAAATTAATCAAAATACATGGTTTTATGCATGATTTTATGTTTAGAACTATAAAAAAAGACAAATATGTGCTGGAGTCAAAGGATATCCACAAAGTCATTCTTAAATTAAAAAAACAAGTTACAAAACAATGTGTAGAGTGTGATCCTATTTTGTTATGAGATACATATTTATATATACATACATGTATGAATGGATGAAGAAAAAATATATACAGGCTACAGTGGTTATTTCTGGGTAGTCAGTTTATGGCTGATTTTATCCTTCTACTTTTTATCTGTGTTTCCTTATTTTTACACATTTTCTATAATTAAACTTGTGTTACTTGTATAACAAAAAGGAAATTCTAAAAATGAACACTAGAGACAGACAGCTCTCCTATTTATGTGTAGATTGAAAGTCATAGAGACGAAGGGACATATAGACAGAGAAGGGGGTGCTGGCAGAGCCCTGGAGACTCCAATGTTTAGCAGTTGGGCACAGAAGGAGGAGAAAGGAAAGGAAACCAGGAAGGGGCAGCCAGCAGGAAAGGAGAGAAACCATGAGGATTCCAGAGGCTGAACGAAGGAAGTGACCCAGGCAGAAGAGAGTGGGTTCTGTCACATAACCGTAGGAGGCTGGATAAGAAGAGACAGCACTGGGCATTGGCTTGGCAAGGTGGCATTTATCAGAATAAGAGGGAAGGGCTCGGCGCCTATAGCTCAACCGGCTAAGGCGCCAGCCACGTACACCTAAGGTGGCGGGTTCGAATCCCCAGCCCGGACCCACCAAACAACGACAGCTGCAACCAAAAAATAGCCGGGCGTTGTGGTGGGCGCCTGTGGTCCCAGCTACTTGGGAGGCGGAGGCAAGAGACTCGCTTGAGCCCAGGAGTTGGAGGTTGCTGTGAGCTGTAATGCCACGGCACTCTACCCAGG